>WEDG01001295.1:0-97500 GCA_017591395.1 Schistocephalus solidus
AGATGGCTCGTAGGAAAATCGAGGCTTACTCGTGAATTTTCAAGCTAGTTACACCAACTCATCGTTAGACGATATGAGAAGTATGAGTTGGGATTTTCACGTTGAAGGGTTTAGGGGCACAGAGGTTACATAGACAGACTAACGCCATCGGGTTGGTGGCCGTGAATCGTGGTACGATAGCTGCCGCATGCTAGGGGAGGATGGCTACAGTTTTGATCGTAAGTCAAGCGGCGGGAGATGCAGAATCAGTGAGTTTACACTTGGCTCGGCACGGATAAGCAGTTATTGTTTTAAGGTGGGTGCAAGTCAGTGGACCGTGCCCGCAGACGTTCGTAATGCGCATCCAGATCGACGTGGCGGTTGATACTATTTTTACCGGAGTGCCAAGCTTTGAGGAAGACGCGTGCCTGTTTGGTGATAGCTATGGCGACCACTTCAGTTCCCTCCCAATTGAAGCGATGGTCACAATCAATGGCATGCGCAAACACGCGGGACAAGGGATCGGGTTGGAGAATGGCCCGTTTGTGTTCGTTTATGCAGCTCCCGAGTCGTCGGCCTATGCAAGCGCAAGAGCAATTCGCGGACTCCAAATTTCTAACCCTCAATGATCCGCGCATCGCACGTGCCTATGGTCTTCCAAAGATTCACAAAGTGGACACACCATTACGGATCATGGTGCCACTCACTGGATTGCCTACTTATAACTTTGCCAAGTGGTTATACAAGCACCTAAAGCACCCAGGTAATGGTTCACAGTATAGCATCAGCAACTCGCATGCCTTTCTTCAATGAATTCAAGGCCTTAATGTAAGTCCTGATGAAAGCATTCTATCACTTGATGTGGTTGCTCTATTTTCCTCAATACCACATAACCTGGCAATCGAGAGCGTAGCTCGACGTCTAGAAGAAATGTCAACAGACATTCCAACGCAGAACGTTTTAGACATGCTCTGGCTCTGCCTTAAGAATTATTGTCAATTCCATGGTAAGCATTACCAACAGGTCAATGCTACTCCAATGGGTTCACAGATATCGGGCTACTTGCCGAGCTAGTCTTACAGCGTCTAGAAGAAGTTGGGGTCCAAAACCTCAAGCCGAAAAGCCGTGAACATCCGCAACACTCCCAGTGGATCTGTATAAACAGTAACACGAATGGTAGATTTTTCTGATATACCCCACGTGTGTTCTGTGGCAGTAAACCTCTATTTGTCTGAAAAGACTATAGATGTCTTGGGTAACCTTTGAACTCGTGCAAAATCCTACTTCCATAAGAGTTATTATAGAGAGAAAGGGATGCTCGGCATAACAGGGGTAAAATAGATGACTAAGTACAATGCAGACGAAGGCTAACTTGCCTGTTCAAGAATAGGATGGAAGGGAACAGTAAAAGCGTCCTTTGGTCTCTACGATTCAGCAGCAGTTTTCTGGTTGCACATAAACTCGTTCAAAAGCATGCGGGTATGTGTGTTTTGAAGGGATTCCGCTACATGCCAGTCGAACCTAAAGGGCACCCCATTTATCTTGAACCTTGTTCTGGATGCATGAGCGTCCAGTAGACAACCATTAGAGGAAAATAAATCGTCAGCCGATTAGGCACCGTTCATCATCGCCGTTGCCCCGACAGATGATTAATTGTCGTCAACCCACTAAGCACCACCCGCCTCCCCCACCCTGAATGCATGCGCTTACCTACACTTCATAGAAGTTGACCTACAAGTGTACGCACGGTACTGCCGTACTTTTCGCTGCCATGATGACTATTTCAAAGTGCGGGGCACTTTCCCACGTCGGAGCCGTGGTGTTGGAAAAACACACACAGATTCTAAGCTGCTGAACTGATGGGACGAACGTCAGTCTTCCGTATTGTTATACGCAACTAACAGGAATGGTCCATAGGTCCGATTATAGAGCGTTGGATTTAACGTGCGGTCTCAGCAGTTCTAAATCGGGTTCAAAGTTCCATTCAGTCTTACCTGGGGAGGGGACATCGCTTAATAACGAGCGCACCTGCGCCACGCGTGGTCATTCCATGCCCAAACTTTGTCAGTGCCGTTTTCTAAAACATGCCTACAACGGTTCCGCTATGTATACGGCACATTATATCTAATTAGTATGACAAACGCAAAGGTTTTGAAATTATCTTCAGTAGTACTTCAAAAACTACACTAGCGTACTGTAAAGAATAGTGCCTAAGCATTTTAAAAAGACAATGAGGAGAGCAAGGGATACATTTTCGTAAGGCCAGCTTGATCGGACGTGCTCATATGGCGCTCGGCGACAGGGGACCGGAATAGTGAAGACCCATCCACATGTTACCAGTTGCGTGGCGTCAAATTCCAGGACAGCTAAGTAATTCTGTGATAACCTAAATCTAAACCTTATACCTAATTTTAACCGTAACCCTACCCTTTCACCATAACCCAAGCTTAAACCCTAAACGTAGCTTAATATTGACCCTTATTTACTTTAAATTCTCTGCTAATTCACTTGTGTTACGAGTGGTTCCTGTTCCCATATAAGCAATCATTGCATCCTATTTTTCAAGAAATGCCGTAAATTAAATCTAAAAGCCTATATTTTGGTGGATACAAAACATTTGAAATTACAGGGATTAACTACTTACCTTGACAATCAGTCCTTTCAAAATATTAAAAACCCATAAAATTACACACAAGACGCTTGGTTAAAAAATGCAACGTTAAGTGAACTCTGAATTATTTAAGATGTTCAAAGGATTTTGGGAATGAAACTTACATCTTCTCTGGTCTTCTACGTAGGCATTGCTTGACACATTTTCGACGGATTATGTATTCAGATGGTTTTCGGGGTTTTTATGAGGTAGTCAGACTGATCAAACACCTTATTTGCTGTTTTCTTTCCAGTGCTAATTTCAAAAACTGACAATTTGGTCAATGATTTATTCAAATCTGTTAAAATTACTGGTTACTTAATTAACCTGGTAATAAACTGGTGGATTCTAGCTTGATTGCTTAGGAAATCCTACTTGGACAGTCTGCTAACCGTACCAGAATTGGTGGATTCCCCACGTTGAAGTAGGGTGGGTGAGTAACTTAACCCAAGTGTGATTAAACTCATGGTTCCTGGTGGGGCCTCGTAGTTCAGTTGGCTAGAGCGTTGGCTGTACTAAAGCCTTCCCCTTGCTGGTGTGGGTTCGAATCCCTACGAGGCCATCGAGTTTTTCACATGTGGGTCAACTGTATTTTTCAAATCTGTCAAAACATATGATTTAGTTGAAATATACTGCATGCGCGCACATGATATAAGTGAAGTATAGACGTGTGTTTTTAGATAGGTCATAGGATTTTCATCAAACTAAATGATTTCAGTGTCAGGCCAACTGACAGTATTTGTCACTACCCATTGGGCAGCTATTCACGCAGGAACTTGGCTCTCCAAAAAACAAGCTCAGTATGGTTAGAAACGTTCACAACAAGGAACCGTATAACAAACTGAATTTGCTCAGAACACGGCGGATAAATTGAGACGCCATTCGGCCTAAAATGTATGCTATCTATTTACCCACAGCTGATGTAACGGTGTTCATTGAATACATCGGAGCTAACTTAAATGTTGAAAGTTTTTTTAAACATTTATAATTATAGCTCGTCCGTTACCGCACTCGAATAATTTCACCGTTTTGTACCCTTTACCACAAACCTTTTAAGCCCTTTTATGCATCGTAATAGAAGTTCTGGGAAATATTTCAATTTATTGAAGAACGTTTTGGAAAGAATACTTTTACTGACATTTGCATCAACCCTCTTATGGAAATTCGCGCAGATTTCGCATAAGATCTTAAATTAAGCTAGTAGGATATTTAACCCACATTTAACGTAGTCTTTACTTACATTATTAGGTCATTCTTTTTGGCCTGACATTTGATCACCTGTGTGGACCTTAGACCTGGAACAGTACGATTGAACGCCCATATTTCCTCCAGTAGATCGGTGAGCTTCAGTTTACCTAGAAGTGCCTATTTTGGAAACTCACCTTAAGCAATCTGCTTATCTAACATGTTTAAACTCACAAGGTTTTCGAAAGAATACAGTGAGCATGAAATCACGAAATGAAATTTGGTTTCATTTTTTGGTTGTAATATTCTATACGTGCCTATTTTTACTCGTTAAAAAGTTAGTTTTGGGGTCTACTTATGACCACTTGCAACAAAAAAGATCTTATATACCCTTTTTCTGTCTTGATATTTGTAAATCTGCTCTATAGTCACTTTAAGTTCTTCTAAGCAGTGAAATGCTGCAGACTAGAATTAAATCACAACTTCTCATTTGTATTTTTTAATGTAGTGAATCACCTTTTAAGGAAAAGACTAGCGCTTTATTTAAAATCATGATTCTGGTGTTAACATGTGTACCTGAATAATCCAAGAAAGACGCTTATTAGTTTAAAAATGCCATTGATTTCATTAGCATCGCGGTGGATTTAAAGTAATGCAGCCCCCTTCTTTGGACACAACATTGCCCAAATCTTTCAGAAACGAAGCTTAATGAGCTAGTGAACTCAAACAAATTAACTCGTATGAACCATTACGTAGTCACCTTTTTGTTTTCTTTGTAAAAATTAGGCATTTGACGTTTATGATAAAGAGGCTTGTCAAACGACCGGATCAATGATCAGTTTTCTTCCTAAAACGTAGGTTCTCTGGTTAGGTCTATCTGAAAATCCAAAGCATATATGTCCTTTTTCAGACAAAAGTGTTCGTATTCACGTACGCATGTGACTTTCTTTCCATATATTGGTTTCGCATGATTCGTTGCAAGTTTCGATGCACATTGATTCATAAATTCACAAAATGTACAGCTTTTCATTTTCTTTTTATTGCTCGATATAATTGAGAAACCGTTTTCTACTTCAAGTGGTCTAACGCTGCAGAGTATATTTACTCACAGGTTGAATAGAAAGTTGTTGAGAATTAGTAACGACTAAGGGCAAATCCTAATCAATAATAGTTTTGTCCTCTAAGTAATTTATTTTTCGAAATTTCCATTAAAGTCATTAAATTACCCATGCGCAAGTTCTTTGCTATTCTGACTATCGAATTAGGTAGTTCCAACTACTAGGAAATTCCTCCCGACTAACATTGTTTGAAGCAAAACTAGTTGCGACTCAGAACACAACTCATTCGATGGTAGCCTTGTTATACGGAAACATTTGGACGTAGTAGAAATTTAAAACAGGAAATCGATAATGTGCGTATGATTGTGTGGGTAGTCTGAGAGGTGTGCATAGGGGGATGAGGGTAAGAAACAGTGGGATAGGCGGCAGTGAGTGTTTGTAGGGAAAGGAAGGGGAGGACAGAGATGGCGGGGGGAATGCATGCAGTTAAGCGGCCGTTAGTCAAGCTAAGCGTGGAGCTTATACGAGGTTCTTTTGTACGCACAAGACCGGTTTCTTCAACCTTATGGCAGTAGCTTCTGCTGCTGCTAGTAGACGTTGACCCAGTGGCTTGGAGAAGTTAACTCGAATATTCACTAAGCACCTTGTAATGACAAAATCAGACAGCAAAACAAAAAGGAACTGCACCGCGAGTGATCCCCTCCTTCCCCAGGTGAGAAATGTGCAGTTTGCCTGCACTGCTTGACAGGAATGGATAAGAACAATGTAAGCCCAGCGCAGATTGATGGCTGGCTCACGTAAATCTGTCAAAAGATATAGACTTGGAAAACCTTTAAGAAGCGATAAGGACACGTTCGTGGTTTGCATGAATTCATTTCAAATTAAAAAGACCATAAGGGGCGGATTTGCCATAGTAACTGTGTACAACCCCCGCGCACAAGCTGCTAAGGAGACAGCCTTATGAGTTTTTATCGGCTTCACTGAGAGGAAGCATTTCCAGCCTTGAGTGCTTCGTTGGAAGTGGACGGCTGGCTCAGGCTAACAATAAACGTGTGATGAATGCGGGAAGTAAGCAAGAGATGGCAAACGTTCAAATTTTGAATTTTTTGAAAGTTAATCGAGAATGTCGTTGCTGATATACTAACCCTTACACTCAATGCTTTATCCGCAAACAAAGCAGAGCATATTAGTCTGACTATGACGCCTTAATAAACTCTTGAAGGTTTAAAAATGCCGTGAGGCATGAGTAGTAAGAGCGGTCGATGAAGATTGTATTCGAGTGTTCAGCATACAATAAGCAAAATCTCATGATTTAACACATATTAAATTATTGTGGCCTACGCTCCGCTCATGATGTCTTACTTCTAGTCTAAGTTTCTCAAGTTTTTCTATTTCAATTCCTGAGTCGGATGCGCTTTTATATAATTGTATTTCAATCTTCATCAGAACAAACCCTATAAGTCCTGAACAAATCTGATAAAAAATCAGCAACGAGAAAAGCGCGGCTTCGACCTACAGTAGATTGCCTAGATTGTCGAGATCATAATTTGGGGTGGTAGTATGGCACACATTTTAACGTCGTTTTTTTGTTTGCTGAATTGAATTGATGCACAGAAAGTTGTTTATTAATGAAGAGTTCACTTCAGAGTTATCTGTTAACGGCAAAACGGGGCCAACTGGGGTCAAATCCGACGTTTCTTAATATCACGAATTGTCCTAAATTGTTAAAAGCTCCGGATAAAATTCTTTTATTTGCGCGCATTTTATCATAAACGAACACAAAAATGAGCTGGAAAATTTTTAATACATTTCTTCAGAGAATGGAAAATTTGGTTTTGTGTTTGCGAAAACCAGTTAGATGCAGGTATGAGAAATCACCTTATTTTTGGTAAAGCAAGAGCTCATTCAGTTTTAAAATAATGCTTTGTGAATTTGTGGCATATTTACCATAAAATTCAGTAAGAAGCTTTAGGGAATGTAGTTTGTTTAACCACATAGACATTTGGGACCGTCAAAAATGTTCAGATTTGAAAACGTGAATTGCCGTAACTTTTATCTTTCATGCCGTATGCGAAATGTGAACAGACTATTTATATCTGCCGTTGATTATGAACTCATGTGGAAACTTGAAACGAAATGGACAGAAGATAAGCAAATTTTCGCAAAAGCTTAGTAGTTATTTCGGCCCTCTGCTGAGCATCTGCAATATTACAATGGGACCTAAAAGTACACAAATATAGCAGAAAACGCTCCAGCAGACATAGGTTAGTAAGCCTTTTTATTTCAAACGTAAATATTTCACTTATTTACTAAGAACTCAAAAAACTGGTCAAATTTCCCAAAATTTATCTTAAATTGTCCTTGGAAAAAGGTAAAGTACGCAGATATTTAAAAGATAAAGATCTAATATAAAGCGCTTTTTATTGTTAAAGGACATATTTATTGCCGAGTTTTATTGTGGGCATTAAATTTTCTTAGCAACGAGTTTTTATGATTGAATGAGTCTAAAAATATGACCTTAAAGACCAGGTGCATTAAAAAATGTCTAAAACCTCACTACTGTCGTAAATGCCTTTGATAAATATCTCATTTCGAAGATTTTGATAAACAAATAGAACAGAATCTACGTTTATGTGTAATCGACGGAAAACACTGAAAATCGTAAATTATTCACCAATATTTCAAGGACGATCTGAATATCATCGTAATCGAACACCCGAAATTTGATGATTAATTTCTCTTAATTTACGCAAAATGGCACGTTTGGACTGTGCCTAAAACTTTTGAGCTTGTAAAAATTTTATTTTTGATGTCCCTGTCGGTGCGTTCAAGTGAAAATCTGTTTTCATTTGTCAAACGCATCTCAAAATGTGCAAACGGGAGAAAAACCACAAATTCTCGTGAAACTGTGTTGGAATATATACTCAAAACGTAGGCTGCTAGGTAAGAGCCATACTATTCATTGCCCGTAATCTGGAGGAATACTTCCATGAAATATTAAAAAAGGACCATTTTGAAACCAATTTCTACTTTTTCCGCTCTATTCACTAGTTTTGTTGTATGGAAAAGGCTTCCTTTATCTTAAAAACTACAGTTTGTATAGTAACATCAATTTTTCACGCTTTTGGAATTCGCCACCTTGCTTAAATAATGCGTAGTTCTAAGCAACAAAAAATTACTTTTTTAAACCCTAATATGCCTTCTTTTTAAAAACAGTCGATTCTTTACTGCAGTAAAACATTACGGGACGCAGCATGCCTTAATTTTTCGTTAAGGACCTTTTCTGGTGAACCTCATGAGATTTCATGTGATAGGGAATCTGTTGTTACTTGCTCGGGTTGTTCATGTTGTCGATGCACCCGAGTCTGGTATACTGTAGTTGCTGAGCATTTTGAAGCAATTTCTTGCTAGCAGAATTTTGGCCAAGCTTTCTGTATTACTGGTTTCTTCAAGTCATTACAATTTTCGTGATACGGTCCATAATGTTGGTTATCCAATTTATATGCTTTTGGGCTCATTTTTTGATAGGAATCTATAAAATGTGGACCTAAATTGACTAATATGCTACGGATGATTTCATATGAAACGCATATGTGAATTGCTAATCAGCGTTTCTTTGGGTACTTAAAGATGGAACATTTGCCAAGAAACGGTCAACACAGTTACTGTGTAGGACTTCCTTTTTTGGATAAACAAACGGTAATCTTTACGGTTTGCTCAGTTTATATACATTTTTCCTTTAACCAGTTAATCTTAACTGGGCATTCTAAAACTTTATAGTTTTGTAATCAAAAGTCAACGTGAGAATTCTTCTTTGCGGTTAAACTTTGCTATTTTTCGATTCATCACTCATGAGGTAGCCTGTACGATATTCTGAACTGGCTTTATCGAATCCAAATTTTTATTATCGGTTATGCTAGTGGGAATTAAGTTTGCCTGTATTTTTTCGTGAAGTAGCCAGGATGCGAGTGAGGCATATATGAGAGATCGTCCAACGCATGTGGTGAAGATAAGCCTAATGACTTGCTCTTGAATGTGCATTTGTGGAGGCAGACTTTCCCGACATGTACTTCACCATCTATTTTCTTTCCTAGTGCATAATAATGACAAGACCAAGTCCAAATACTGGAGATGCGCGGGGACCTAATTGTTTAGCATGGCAAAAGTCAATAACTATGTGCACCGCCGGATTACTGGTTTCCTGATAGTCTTGAATGAAGACATTGAGTCAACAATGGGAGATTGGTAACCACTACAGCTTTAGGCTATGTCCAATAAAGAACCAATTTAACTCGTCAGCTGGCAACCCTCCAAGCCGTGCTTGGTGGTGGGATGTAATAGGCACAATGGGTTTCGTTTCTTGTGAGAAAAACAATCATTTCATCAGAATTGGAACAACTTCTATTTTGCTCTCCTTCCGTCTGCTGACTTTGCATACACGGTCCGCGATAAAGCTACGAACCATTTTCATGAAACATACAATTACACCGTAGACTGAAACAACGAATATTTTGACAATATTTTTCAACATGAAACACATCTAATGCAATAAAATAGTTACATTCGGTTGAACATATTTCAATCCAACACTGCCCCAGACATGCGACGGAATACTATTTTGTGAGAAACTAGGTGCTTGAAAGTCAACAGTGGCAGGATAGGTCTACCACGGTTTCAATATAGTTTATAATCACTGGAGCTTTTCTAAAACGCTGGCACAAATTGTGTGATATTTCAGTTTGACATTTTTTATATTTGTCGACACAACATAAGTCATAAAATCACGGCAGTCATTTCATAAGAATGTGAAAAGATATGCCAAATGGGTTAAATATTTATTGAAGAATGCAAAACGGTGATCAAACGAAAAAAATTTACTTTTTTTCAACCTTAGTCAGACCTAACAGACCTACAGTATGTGACCTGTCTCATGAAAGAAACGTGATAGCGGAAATCGAAATGATCAGCTTAGAGTACCTGGAAGGTCGCAAAGCTTCCATATTAGACAGATGCGTTCCATCAAAAGTCTCTTTCTCGTGTAGATTGTTTTTAATTTATGCTGTTAACAAAACATTTTCACAATTTTGAGGGCAAATTAAGCTTAACTTATACCTAAGCGAATTGGTTGGTTGATAGTCACCGAAAACCAAACCTACGCATTTGTGTTTGTTTTTTTAAGCAGAGAATATTAATCTAAAAAGATGGATTTGCTATAAAAATCATCGTCCTTTTGAAACTCTTTTTCAGTTCGCATAAATCAACCGAAACAGGATAGCACTAAGCAGATTATTTTTACATCAAACAATATTCTTGGCTGTTTAAAAATTCTGGTTTGTAAACCTCCATAATTTAATGCTATAAATACAAAAATTTGGCCTAATGACAGGCTTTAGTTTAAAATCTTCTGTACTTTCCATTCATAGGCAACCACTAAATAATTAAATGCGAAAAGACCCATCATCAAGCGGTCATCTCAAATTATGAATATGCTGTAAGATAGATTTAGTATGGTCTTGTTTCTGCTCACATGAAATCTTGCAGCAGAATGGGGACGGCCTCAACTGATTATATTTCAGTATTGTCACCCTGTAGCGCGTCAATAATCGTGAAACCTAGCCCTAAAAATGAAAAAGTGGTTATGAAAAGGTTTCGAATAAAAAGACAGTTTTCAGTTTCAGGGGAAAATTAAAAGTGTTTATACATATAAAGCCCAGACCGCCAGATTAATGGTAGAAAAACATCAGAAAATTCCCAACATTAGTAAACTTTGTCAATGACTATCTTATCCGCAACGTTATAATAAACATATACAGAGAAACCCATCTTTTGGGCAACTTATTGTAAACGGCCTCAACTGAATATTATTTGCTTATGCTGCAATAACACAGTGAAAAATAGAGGAGTATCATGTTGTCATTAAGCACAAAATAATTTTATATATGATAAAAAACTATCCTGACACATGTCATATGATATATATATATATATATATATCCTGACACATGTCATATGATGCGCATATAATTGCCCATGCTTAATATATTCCTATCTATTTGCCACTGACGGACATCTCGATATGTTACCTTGTAAAAAAAATTTTCCGTAACGATGACATCCTCAGAATTAAGTAAAAAAATCTTCGCTACGCTCATCCGCATTTCAAACAACGTTAAAACGAATGTACTAACTTATAATAGTACCGTTATCAAAGATATTGTCAAACAACAAACCGTTGTCTAGCTGTCATAGAGCACCATACATTACTTATTGAAGAATACTGGCCCTAAAAATTATAAACCTAGGTCTCCTCTGTATGTCATAATTGTTTTATTTACTAACTTATCTTAATAGATATGCATTATGCAATTTTAAAAATTAAGTTTACCCATTCATAGCAAATTTTCTACCTTTTGGCATTTCCATTTTTATCATGATAATTGCTTTTGTAAGACGCTTGATATTACTTTCCATTTTTCCTTTTTCGCTTATATGAGCGCTGTTTATTATTAAACAGGAGTAGTTGTCAATGTGTTTGGGACAGTTTCCAATTTTTTAAGGTTTTATCGTGAATTTACTCGTTTTCCATGATTTGAAACACCTATCGTAAATGGAAAGAAGTTAAAATAAATCTGAATCCATTCAGAGAGCCCGATAATTGGAAAGCAATTCACTTGGGTGAGCAGTTAGTAAGACAGAAAGACAATAAAAAACAGTAAGTATCATCAGTTTAGGTTATGAATGTGTAGTAAGGGTGGGGGAGATGAAAATTGCCCACCACCAGTGTGATAATTGACGTTTGTTCATGACGGCTAAGGAACCAACGCGGCATTATCTGTTTGTAAATGACTGGCTTGTTTATCGTGGTTGCAGCCATTTCTGCTGTTTCCAATACGCGTTGTTCGGTTGCTTTTGGGTAGGTTTGTGGAATGCAATACATCACTCAAGAGGCTTCATTGGAGTTTACGCAGTGCCCTGAATAAACCATATGCGCGAGTATGGTGCTGTTTACTTTCCGTGCTTTATCTCTTAGTAGCAATGCTGGTAGACCTTCCTTCATCTTAATTAAACAGCTTGATTCGGGTGTCTCCTGTGAAATTCAATTGTTGTGTTGTTTGGGAAGAGAAGTCTAAAACGTGATTTTTTTATCAGACAAGGGGCAAGCTTGGCAAAGACAAATCGCACCGAATAAGCCGAAGCACAAATAAACAACCGTCTAAGAACACTAAAAACGTATGTTATGATAAACGACTGAGGCATTAAAAACCTCTAACATGTCAATGGACGTATCCCTCGACTGCATGGTCTACCGAAAATCAATAACGGTAATTAGTAAGTTCGTCCGATTGTGTTTTATATATATATATATATATATATATATATATATATATATATATAACAATTGTATTTGGGCACTCACCGATCGGTTACACGACTCACTCGTCCCTTTGTGCCTTGGGGTTAACTCTAAGGCCCCGCCAGCAGCCACAGAGCAGCTAGTGATATAGGCAGAAGAATATTACGTACAAAGACAAGGGAGACTGGAATGGCAATTTCTGGCTGATAAGCCGTCATCACCCAGCCATACCCAACCCCAGTCGCTGCGACACCCGAGGCTTGAACTCGCTACCTGTCAGGCAGAAGTCCAACGCTCTACCCACTGCGCCACGAGCTCATTGTCTTGCCAGTTTCGATCGGGAATATTTACAATTATAGTTAGGCGCTCACCGATTGGTATGGCTGGCTGATGACGGCTAATAAGCCAGAAATGGCCATTCCAGTCTCCCTTATCTTTGTCGGTAATATCCGTCTGCCTGTATCACTAGCTGCTTTGTGGCTGCTGGCAGGGCCCTAGAGTTAACTCCAAGACACAACAGGACGAGTGAGTCCTGTAACGGATCGTTGAGCGCCTACTTACCATAACTACTATTCCCGATCAAAACTGGCATAACAACGAGCTCGTGGCGCAGTGGGTAGAGCGTAAGACTTCTAACCGAAAGGTCGCGAGTTCAAGCCTCGGGCACCGCAGCGCCTGGGGTTGGGTATGGCTGGTTGATGACGGATAATAAGCCAGAAATGGCCATTCCAGTCATTCTGCATATATATATATATATATGAGGTAGTATGCATTCCGAGATGATAAATGAAGAAAGAAGGCTCATCGGAAAATCGAGGTTTACTCGTGAATTTTCAAGCTGGTTACACCAACCCGTCGTCAGACGAAATGAGAAGTGAGAGTTGGGATTGTCACGCTGGAGGGTTTAGGGGGCACAGAGGTTACATCGACAGACTGACGCCATGGGGGGTTGGGGGGGCCGTGAATCGTGGTACGATAGCTGCCGCATGTAAGGGGAGGGATGCTAGAGTTTTGATAGCAAGTCACGTGGCGGGAGATGCAGAGTCAGTGAGGTTACACTTGGCTGGGCACGGATAAGCAGTTGTTGATTTTAAGGTGGGCGCAAGTCAGTGGACCGTGCACGCAAACCTTCGTAATGCGCATCCAGATCGACGTGGCGGTTGATACTGTTTGTGCCGGAGTGCCAAGCTTCGAGGAATTCACGTGCCTGTTTGGTGCTAGCCATGGCGATCACTTCAGTTCCCTCCCAATTGAAGCGGTTGTCGCAATCAATGGCGTGCGCAAACACGAGAGACAAGGGATCGCGTCGGCGAATGGCAAGTGTGTGTTCGTTTATGCGAGTCCCGAGTCGTCGACCTGTATGGCCTACGTAAGCGCAAGAGCAATATGCACATGGAATGCGGTAAATAACATTCGTTTGTTGCTCTTTGGGTACGGGATCTTTAACACGTGATAGTGCTGCCCGCAGGGAGGACGCTGGCTTGGGAGCGATGCAGATGCCAACTCGGTCTAATTGTCAGACGATCGTTTCCGAAATGCCCTGCATGTATGGCAATGAATGGAATATCCTTGGTACTACTTCTTCATTAGAGCTCTGGTATTGTGGTTGCCTGTGACTTCGGAGACAGTTTTTCACGAAGCTCATCGGGTATCCGTTAGATAGGAATAGTTGGTATAAATAGGCACGTTATTTATGGAGTAAATAATCGCTGTTACAGTACCGGAAGGCGCGGTGAAAAAGACTCGCATAAACGAACACAAACTGGCCATTCGCCGACGCGATCCCTTGTCTCTCATGTTTGCGCATGCCGTTGATTGCGACAACCGCTTCAATTGGGAGGGAACTGAAGTGATCGCCATGGCTAGCACCAAACAGGCACGTGAATTCCTCGAAGCTTGGCACTCCGGCACAAACAGTATCAACCGCCACGTCGATCTGGATGCGCATTACGAAGGTCTGCATGCACGGTCCACTGACTTGCGCCCACCTTAAAATCATCAACTGCTTATCCAAGCCCAGCCAAATGTAACCTCACTGATTCTGCATCTCCCGCCACGTGATTTGCTATCAAAAGTTAAGCATCCCTCCCCTTACATATGACAGCTATCGTAGCAGGATTCACGGCCCCCCAACCCCCTATGGCATCAGTCTGTCAATGTAACCTCTGTGCCCCTATACCCTCCAGCGTGACAATCCCAACTCTCACTTCTCATTTCGTCTGACGACGGGTTGGTGTAACCTGCTTGAAAATTCACAAGTAAACCTCGATTTTCCGGGGAGCCTTCTTTCTTCATATATAGTTTTACATAAAAAGACTTTCTGTACCATTTAATAGCAAAATTAAAAAAGAGAAACTATGATCTATACAATACGTGGTTTCGCTGAATCCTTATTTGGATAAAAATGAATAACCTCTCTTTGTCAAGGCCCTTGAATTTAACATAACGGGAAGATACCGCTGGACATATTATCTACTTCTGCAAACTTATCGATCACACAGATACTCCAGTACCTGGGGGAACTCCAATCGGCCGAACAAATGAAAACAGGAATGCTTATAAACCCCCTGTATTATTTGTTATTTAACCCGTGTTCGCTTTTGACAATGTTCAGTAAAGGATACGTTGCCACATCAGATCACCTCACTCTGCATTTGTTCCTCCATTTGCTCCTGTGAATAAGTTTATATGGGTCACACGTGTCGTCATATATAAAAAGAATATGGGAACACCCCACGGCCTGTTTGGGGAAAAGACGATTTTTGGAGCAGAAAAAGTGCCATTCTTCTAAATGTTGTTGACTCCTGGCATCTTGTGGAATACACTAAAGGTTTTCTTGTGAGTTATGAGGTCCGACTGAACCAGCCTAAGTCAGTTGGTTGGCATCTGCAAGCAAAAACTGAAGCGGGTGCCCTGAGATCACTCAAGCGTGTCTTTTGCGCACAGAAGAACCTCATACCAGCTCAGCGTTTACCGTGGCCAAAGGCCAATTAATTATATACAATTTCCTTTGCCATCCCTCCCGCCCTTGACATGACTCTGCACAACCATAACTGCCTAATAAATTAATTCCTTTTATTAACCATCACAGTCATATTCCCAAGCCGAAGGTTTTATGTTAAGACAGAAGAGAATTTGTCGAAAGCAAACGTATGCTCGAAACATAGTCTCCGGAATATTAAAATTATAATAAGTGAATAGGTTAGCAAAAGTTTTGCAATGGTTAGAATAAATAATAGCTCATGTTCTACAGCTAAAAAATGTATCACGCTTAATAAACCATTATTCATATTACTAAAGGATACGCAAATATTGCTAGTAACGTTTTCAGGTATTGGATATGTTCATCTGCATTATCCATAACAGGCATCTATAGAGAATCCCTAATTGACGGTATGTAGGGAGTATCCTTGCATTATCGTTTAAGAAAACGTTCCGTCTTTACAGGAATATTACTCTTAAGCCTTTTTGAGCACAAAGTGAACACCTAATTTCCTGAACGAATAAAGGGTTGAAATAACTGTGACTGAAGAGAAAAAAGAGCCCATGCTCTTCCTAAACTAGCACGGATAGGAGGTTTTAATGACATTCACTGACAGGGGGAGTACTCTAACTCACATTATCATTAATAGCCCTTTAAGAGTATTAATCTGGTCGATTAAAACCCTTGGTTAGGACAACTGATACTCAAACCCATTCCCGCTGACCATTTAAGTGAAGTGAACTTATTCAAAAGTTCTCTAAACTCATCTTAAATTTGTGTTAATTAACAGAAACAAAGCTTTACATTACGGCACAATCACATCACAGGAATTATAACCGAATTTTGAATTAATGACATCAGGGTGCGCTCTAGGGCAGTACCAAAGTGAATTGGCTGCCATCTTATAGCAAGCTTTTAGACCCGTATCCGTCCATAATGCAACTTATTCGGTTTTCATCAAGAAGCTTCTTGCCCTACTATGAGAGCAGTCTTAACTTAGCGCCACAACTTGGGCTGATGCAAGTGGAATGCCCCTAAGGAAAGACGAGCGGCTTCCAGAGACCTTGCAGTGAATCCGCTATCTACAAAACTCGGTCTGAAGGGAGACATGCTGGAAGAGAAAAATCAGTCAGCTGCAGGGAATGCATAACAAAAGTACTCAGCATCAAAGTAATTTTTATAAAAATAAATATGCTGATTTTAAATCATATTCACACGGGTTTATCACATTCCGCAGATATATTTTGCAATTCCAATAGTTTACATAGTTACAACCTATAAACATACACCTGAAATCTTCAAAGTTTTGGGAATTTATTGCGTTCGTAGGCTAGTATCTAGCTAAAATGTCCTGGTAGTTTCCAAAGAGAATTTTCCTGTCGTAAGTTAGATATTTAAAACTTTGCTTATGATAGGAAATTAGCTTTCTATTACAGCAAACAAAGACCACGCTTCCTTGTTAGTATTGATTATGTTTTTTTGATTTTGTAAAATGAGGCGACATGATATTGAGGGTCTCTTCCTCGAAGCAAATCCAGTTAGCAGCTAACTTTCAACGTAAGAGGTCAGAATAAATAAACTTTTTTCCATAGAATAAAATGTATTTAAAATATATGTAAATGAGTAAGATTTGTATGTCTGTGCTTTGAATTAGCTTAGAGTTCAGAAATCTTCATCCACAAAACAACTGTGATACTATGAAGATTTAACTATCTAACCAGTGTCATACAGACATATTTTTAAGCATTTTATACGCGATAGCATACTGATTTGCAAGGGTCTTTTGCGATAAGCTGACAAATAACATTGCATACTAAACGCAGTAATAAACTTGTTTATACATATTTATTTCACTTACCCAAAAAGGAGCTGTATATAATGTATATAATTTACACGATAAGAAGGAGGAGAGAACATACTTCTTTGTAAAACATATTGCCGCTGATCCGGTATATAGAAACATCATGGGCAGATTAGCACTTTTAGGAAAATATTAGTGCATATTCAGCCACTCTTTTGTGCATTTGCAATCAAAGAACGGGTCATTAAAGCAAATAAGTACAGCGAAAAAAGGTGCCTTTTTTTCATTTTCATCAGAAAATATACCATTTATTTTCAGGAAAGTCAAAGAACGGTGAAACTTCCAAATCTTATACTTGTAAAGGGTAAAGTGTGCATATATTCATCAACTTTATATTCAATTAAACCCTTTTTAATGAGCTAACTTACTATATGAAGTTTTGATTTGATCTTAGGCATATTTATTATTGACTTCTATTCTGAATGTTTATTTTTCGCTGCAATGTGTTTTCCTGTTTGGGTAACACCGCGCACATGACGCGAACGGCCATCTGCATTAGGAAAAATATCCAAAAACTGAAAACTTCGGTAAGTGTTTTTATGAACCATGTTATTTTGAATGTTAAGATTAACAAATAAAACAAAATCTACATTTATGGCTTATCACTCGAAAATCAAGAAAATCGTGAAGCCATCACCGGTATTTCAAGAATAAGCTGACACTTATTGTAATCCAATATCAAAATGATCAATAAAGTAATTTGGGGAAAGGAAAGTTCTCGTATTATACACAAAAAGGTATGTTTACGATTTCAACAGAATATACTTTTATACTTTATTAGTCAGAATTACAATGACATACCACCGTTTCAGAAAATGCTGCCCTTTCAAATAAGATGGTATCTTTAAAACAATTAAAATTACTTTTATTATTTTGTTACCTCTTTAAATTTGCATAAAGCTTTTCCTTATTATTTCAAAGGTTTGATACATGCGTTGATGCTGGTTTGCGATTTATTAAAATTATTCAAAACTTTCGGCAGTTTGCATTAGAAAGCTTCTGCATTGCAGATGGATTTCACAGACGGAGGCGAATATGCGAATTTCAGATGTCTGTATGGGTAGGAACGCTGGCTATTTGAACACAAGAATCAATTTTTATTTGCCATGGTCTTCGCACTCGTGCTGGAGTCCAATGCCAGGGATAAAAACAGCAATAGAACAACTGACAGATATAAAGGGGGGATTTCTGCTCTCATTTCGGACGATGAAGCCCTTAACGAAGTCGACAGTTCAGAAAAATATGCCGCCTAAGTCTTTGATCGTTGATTGGCAAAGCCCTCTATGACTATCACCTGGTTTGTTAGTGCTCTTATACCCGATGAAGGACTTCTACAAAAAAATGTCTGAGTGAAGTATGTGATTTTATTCGTCAGCTTATCGCAAATGACCCTTGCAAATCAGTATGCTATCGCGTATAAAATGCTTAAAAATATGTCTGTATGACACTGGTCAGATAGTAAAAACGTCATAGAATCACAGTTGTTTTGTGGATGAAGATTTCTGAACTCTAAGCTAATTCAAAGCACAGACATACAAATCTTACTCATTTACATATATTTTAAATACATTTTATTCTATGGAAAAAAGTTTATTTATTCTGACCTCTTACGTTGAAAGTTAGCTGCTAACTGGATTTGCTTCGAGGAAGAGAACCTCAATATCATGTCGCCTCATTTTACAAAATCAAAAAAACATAATCAATACTAACAAGGAAGCGTGGTCTTTGTTTGCTGTAATAGAAAGCTAATTTCCTATCATAAGCAAAGTTTGAAATATCTAACTTACGACAGGAAAATTCTCTTTGGAAACTACCAGGACATTTTAGCTAGATACTAGCCTACGAACGCAATAAATTCCCAAAACTTTGAAGATTTCAGGTGTAGGTTTATAGGTTGTTACTATGTAAACTATTGGAATTGCAAAAAAAATATCTGCGGAATGTGGTAAACCCGTGTGAATATGATTTAAAATCAGCATATTTATTTTTTTAAAAATTACTTTGATGCTGAGTACTTTTGTTACGCATTCCCTGCAGCTGACTGATTTTTCTCTTCTGGCATGTCTCCGTTTAGACCGAGTTTTGTATATAGCGGATTCACTGCAAGGTCTCTGGAAGCCACTCGTCTTTTCTTTGGGGCATTCCTCTTGCATCGGCCCAAGTTTTGGCGCTAAGTTAAGACTGCTCTCATAGTAGGGCAAGAAGCTTCTTGATGAAAACCGAATAAGTTGCATTATGGACGGATACGGGTCTAAAAGCTTGCTATAAGATGGCAGCCAATTCACTTTGGTACTGCCCTAGAGCGCACCCTGATGTCATTAATTCAAAATTCGGTTATAATTCCTGTGATGTGATTGTGCCGTAATGTAACGATTATTAAAGCTTTGTTTCTGTTAATTAACACAAATTTAAGATGAGTTTAGAGAACTTTTGAATAAGTTCACTTCACTTAAATGGTTAGCGGGAATGGGTTTGAGTATCAGTTGTCCTAACCAAGGGTTTTAATCGACCAGATTAATACTCTTAAAGGGCTATTAATGAGTGAGTTAGAGTACTTTTCCTGTCAGTGAATTCTATTAAAACCTCCTATCCGTGCTAGTTTAGGAAGAGCATGGGCTCTTTTTTCTCTTCAGTCACAGTTATTTCAACCCTTTATTCGTTCAGGAAATTAGGTGTTCATATTGTGCTCAAAAAGGCTTAAGAGTAATATTCTGTAAAGACGGAACGTTTTCTTAAACGATAACGCAAGGATACTCCCTACATACCGTCAATTAGGGATTCTCTATAGATGCCTGTTATGGATAATGCAGATGAACATATCCAATACCTGAAAACGTTACTAGCAATATTTTGCGTATCCTTTAATAATATGAATAATGGTTTATTAAACGTGATACATTTTTTAGCTGCAGAACATGAGCTATTATTTATTCTGACCATTTGCAGAACTTTTGCTAACCTATTCACTTATTATAATTTTAATATTCCGGAGACTATGTTTCGAGCATACGTTTGCTTTCGACAAATTCTCTTCGGTCAAGTATATTTATGTAGAAAATGGCTCTAGTGATCAGAGAATTCGATTAAAGTTCGTCTTAACATAAAAACCTCGGCGTGGAAATATGACTGTGATGGTTAATAAAAGGAATTAATTTATTAGGCAGTTATGGTTGTGCAGAGTCATGTCAAGGGCGGGAGGGATGGCAAAGGAAATTGTATATAATTAATCGGCCTTTGGCCACGGTAAACGCTGAGCTGGTATGAGGTTCTTCTGTGCGCAAAAGACACGCTTGAGTGATCTCAGGGCACCCGCTTCAGTTTTTGCTTGCAGATGCCAACCAACTGACTTAGGCTGGTTCAGTCGGACCTCATAACTCACAAGAAAAGCTTCAGTGGATTCCACAAGATGCCAGGAGTCAACAACATTTGGAAGAATGGCGCTGTATCTGCTCCAAAAATCGTCTTTCCCCAAAAAGGCCGTGAAGTGTTCCCATATTCTTTTTATATATGATGACACGTGCGACCCATATAAACTTATTCACAGGAGCAAATGGAGGAACAAATGCAGAGTGGGGGATATCTGATGCGGCAACTTATAGTGTTGGTCGATATTAATACCTGAACACTTGCAGCTGGGATAACCCGTAAGAGGTTTGTTAAGGAGTTCACTTAGCGCGTTCTCCTGAAGGATGGTTTTAGAAAGTGCTTTCTTTTCTGCTGACAGTGGGGTGGCTTTTCCTGGTCTTTTAATAATTTTCTTGGCGTAGTATGTGCTAGGATATCCGTTTTCACGCAGTAGACACTGGATCATCCTAAGCTCTTTCTAAATGCTGTCTGCCGAGTAATTGTTTCTGCCCCTTATCGCCCTATACTGGAATAGATTGCGTTTCTGTTGAAAGAGTATTAAAATCCGACGAACGCTTGTTCTGACGCTATCATTATGTTTTATTGCTTCCAAATGCGATTTGCGGAAGGGAGTGAAACGGTTGCTTCAAGCTAAAGCATGAACTTGATCGACAGCTGCGAACTCACTACCGCTTATTACTCTCTCTAGTTCTCGTATACCTGCACCTTACCCATATGCTAAGACGAACATTTATCGATTTCTCCTATCACTACCAAGTTTCACTCGCCCGCGATTCCATTAAAATATACTGTCCTAGCGAGACTTCGTCGAGGGCAAACTTACACTCCGCAACAGGTCTTCTGCATCCTCCGTGGAACGTTTTGCAACTTATTTCAATCCTTTTTCATAGGCATTCTATTTAACCAATTGTCATAGCATTTTTGTCTTTTTGATGTACGAAAGTTAAAGCAAAGGTGGCCATATTCGACTGGAGTTTAAAAAATAGTTAACTAAACAGAGACAAACCTGGCATTAATTACGGCTTCTAACGTTATACTTTCTTGTCACAATAAAATTGAACAACTATCGTGGGTGCTTATTTACAGAAGGTGTCCTTAGTCCTGAAATCTGATGGATTTCATGATTTACGGCACGTTTCTCGAAGTCAGAGCACACTGCGTCCACCCAAATTTTACATCAATAAAAAACTGATCTTAAGGAAAAATAAGGCTTATTGTTGTTTACATTGTCTAGAAGTACTAATTTTTGTTATAAAAGTTACGGATAACGAAAATGTGAAAAATCGACTTAGTTCAGTAAACTGAAGTTTTAAATGTATGGAAAAGCCTGTCCATGCAATTAAACAAGTGAATAAAGCAGAAAAAGCCGAATTACTTTCAAAAATAGTCTTTTTCAGCGTTTTGCACATATATATTCCTCTAGATTAAGCGCAACGTAAAGTATGGCCTTCAACAAACAGCCTAACATGAAAGTGGATTTTCCAACACCGTTTCACAAGAAATTGTATTTTTTCTTCCGCTTGCACATTGTCTTAAATGCGTTTGACTAAGGCAAGTAGGTTTTAGTTTCATTGCACCGATAGGGACGTCACAGGAATATAATATTTCATAAGCTTACATGTTAAGATGTCGGTCGATGGCTAATAAATTTAAATAGAATCGTCAGGTGCAATCGTAGACGTACCATTTAGTATATATAAACATGACTTTTCTATTGGTAAATTTCTCTATAAATATTTTGGGTTTTCTATTTCAAAGATTTGCAGATAGTCTTTGAAAATGAGGTAAATACTTTTATAATTTTCAGTTTTCTTAAGTCGACTGCCAATAAATGTATATTCCGTTCGATGTGTTTGGTTAAACCCTCAAAGTAACATATTTCTTAAAAGAATTTACGGAAACAGTGACTTTTTGGGCATTCTTTCTAATACAGACGGCCGCCTGGGTCATATTTGTAGATTCACGCAAACATGAAAACTCGCTGCCATGAAAAATGAACGTCCACAACAAAAGCCAGGGAAAATATTTGCCTATAATTAGTTAAATCATTTCCTATAATAAGTTACCTTTTTAAAAAGGGCTTTAATTAGATGTTTCGCTGTCAAATTCCTGCGTAATTAACGTTTTTTTAAAGGGAAGTAAAGAAAAAACCGAGATCGTTTGACCAAATTTTCGACTTCACTGAAAAGTAGGGAAACAATTTCTGTTGCAAATTTAAAGAACTCTCTTTTCTCTTTCTATTGGAGCGTTTTTCGATATCTTTGCTTACTTCTCAGTCTTCTTCTTAACTTTACAACACACAAGAGAGTGACCGAATATATACTCGGATTTTGCGATAAAAGGTGAATTTTCTGCCCCTTCCGTGTCAAGTTTCCTTTTTCATTTATTGTCAACTGCAGACCGAAATTGTCTTTTCAGGCTTCGTGTACGCCAGGACTGCGGAAAGTCGCGGTGTATCATCGCATCTCGCATTTAAGCGCGTTTAAGGTCCTAACTATCGGTTTGGTTAAACAAATTACATTCCCAAAAGTTAATTTCAGCGTGTTTTGTAAACCAAAACGTCATAACTTTGCAAAACTTGATTTTTTAAAACTAGATATGTCATCATTTTCCGGAAACAATGTATTCTCTCAAATTTGCATGCACCTGATTTTCGTGAAAACAAAACAAAATTTTCCGTTTTCCGAAAGGATATGTTCATTCAGAGTACTGCGCATAAAAGCAAAATGCTTTGACCTGTAGCGTGTACTAACGTAGGAAAATTCCTGGATAGCAAGAAACGTCGGATTTTGCCCCATTTAGCACCATTTTCCCATGAACAAACTGATCTTAAGTGACGTCTTTATTATTAAACAGATTTTTTGTTCATCAATTTAATACAACAAACAGAACTTACACCTTTAAATGACTGTCCTGCTATTACCTCAAATTCAAATGTAGACATTTCATGAGTTAGGCAATCTACTGTATGTTCGAAAAACGTTTCGTATAAATATTATGTTTTGATCTTGTAACTGCTTTATTTGTCTTGATTGTTTTCGCAATTAGGCCATAACACGGTTTCTGTATGTTTTCTGATCAATCGGCATCATCAATTTTCTCAAATTTGCTCGAACTATCCTGCCGAAACTCGGTATTCGACCTTCTGCTCAACTACAATAAATCATTGTTCCTATTAGAGATAATGCCGAGATTCCGGCGAATGGGTTCTGCTATGGGTATAAATATTAGGGCCTGCTATGTGCGTGACTGTGGGAAAAGAAGGTAAATATTTTGCATGTGCACAAATTATTCATTTGCGGCCCTTGTGGATCCTGCAAAGTATAGAGGGAAAAAATTGGTCAGTATTTTACAGAATGTTAGTTAATCGTAAGCATGACCCACAGGGCAGAAAAAGAAGGTAAATTTTGTACCTGACCCTGTCGCTTTTTAGTGAAAATTTCATCCTCTTACGAATAACAATTATTGCACCAGTCCCACACTTGCCAACAGCATTTTTTACTCTAGACTATCCTTAAACATACAAAATTCAAAAGAAGTGGGCGAAAACTCTGTAGTAGCCACCGATGTAAAAGAAATCTCATTTTAAAAAAGATACTTGGAGAGGGATGTAGCCCAAAGTAATGAGCAGGCAGATCTTCAAAGAAAGCTGTCCCGCCTTAAAAGAACGATGATGATTAGACTAAATTTCGAGTGCAGACTATAGCAGTTTGGCATTTAAATGTGCTAAGAAAGGTTTTTTACAAAAAAATATTGATAATTTTGATGATATTTCGTAGGTAGATAACCGTAGCTACTATTTTTGATGCCATGTTTTATTGTAGCAAAGTTCCAACATCGTTGGATTTTTCCTTGAAAGATACTTTTTTAAATACCTGACGTGTAAAACAAATCTTGTACTTACAAAACCGGATTTTCCTAAACGCTTATTTCTTAACCTACATTTTGTCATTCAAAAATTTTAAAACTCTGAACCTTCACTCTAAGCAACAGATTTATAAAAATAGATTACTGCCATTCTGATTCTTTTCTTTGTCTATTACCGTACATTGATCCTGTTTCGTACATATGGACATCAACAATACTAAGAATAGACTATCTTGCGCCCTGGTTTTGTGCGAAAATATTCAGAACGACTCCTATGCATTGACTACTGAGATAAACTCGTGTTATTTCTGAAAAGTGGCATCATTTTTCATCAAGATAAATATGCATAATAATCCAATTTGCTTAAACGAACAATCCTCAGAGAACCGGCAAAACGTATGTATTTTTAATGGTATTTAGGCTCTTTTGGCAAGACTATCGTTATTCTGTTTGACGAACGTTTTTATCAGATGTTACTAAGGCAACCGAGCTCTCCATATAATTCACTATTTTCGTGTTGCGAAACTGATAACAATTAATGCTTTGCGAGTAATCGTCTGATCAAAACTGACATCCTCGTTTTTTTCCAAGTACCTTTTAACGAACCCAGAGAAGCCGGCTTCTAGTTTGAAAGAAAGAAAATTTTCAGAGAAAAAAAAAGCTTAACTTCAGTGTGTTAGGTAATTTCATACTTAACTTTTTTAGTTGGCAATTAATTTGAAAATCTTGCTTTTGTGAAATCTGCTCTAGATTTTCTTAATTTTTCAAAATTAAGATGCTATACGCAATGGGCAGTCGGGATTATGGATTCGTGGTCTGCCGCGAGCGGCAGTTCAAATCTCTTCGAACCACGTGGCATTAAACAACTATTTGAACGTAGGATGAAAAAACTGAGTCCCCGTAACCCTAAAAATCCAGCTATCGTTGGCCCTGGTATTTAAATATGTAAATAAACTGTTTAAATTATAGTATCTATCTCGTTTACTTTACCAGCTTAATGCAGCCATATTTAAACCTCAACCTTACGAGTCCCATACACGCTCTGGGCTTCAGGAAAATTTTAAATTCCTGCTCTCTACCCGTTAAGTTCTTCGTTGTTACATGTGAAAGGACCGGTTTTATTTTGAATGCAAAGCTAATTAAAAGAGGGAAGCTCTTTTTAAGAACCTTCCATACACAAAACATACTGCCTACCGACCAAGTACTGTTTTTATCAAACCAGGCGAATCAAATACTATAAATATTATAACTTTCAATGGTTTAATGAGCGTTCAGTAGATACACTAGCTCACGAAATGTCATCCAAAGTTCTGAAATATGTTTTCGATTCAAAGAGATTACTTAAGTACGGTTGTCATATTGATTATTGTGCAGCCTAATCCCAAGATATTTCAATCACAATACGATGTGGTTTTTAAAAGGGATTCGTGCTGACCGCCTGTAAACAGTTATCTGTGTAAAATATGGCTATATAAGTAGTATGCCATTTTATAAATTGATTTTTAATACCTTAATAATTCAAACATATTTATAGAAAACACAAATAAAATATCATTTCTTTAACTCATGTGGTAGAAAATTACGTCCTCTTCAAATTTTTTACTCGAAGAAAGGGTATTTTTGGTTTATAAAAATGTTTCTCAATTGAATTCAAGGTTTCCAAACTAGATGCTGTATAGATTTTGTTTAAGGAATTTATCTATGCTATGAAGAAAAGGTGACACAGTTGTAATGGATTTTGATTATCTTGTATATATTGTAGGCAACATTCATACCTTAACGAATAGGATATATTATGAACTACTAGTCAAAGGTCTTTGAAAATCTCATAATTAGAAACATTTTAAAACCGAAAAGTACTTTTTCTCAAAGAATAAATTTGAAAATCAAATTTTTTTACTATCTAAAGGGTGCAATAAATAATGCTTATGTGCGTGAATAGGCTGACTTTACATAAATTCACCCATTTTACTCATTTAAAATTCACATATATATATATATATATTGCGCATCAAATATGAAGGAGATAGATTGCCCATCAAATCCAATGGGACATACACGGTTCACTCAGCGTTGCTATAGTAAACTATTTTACTTTACGAATACATTGTAAAATTAACGGAACGATTTCACACTGTGCAGTTGTGGTTACTATGATCTCTTGGATGCATTTTTACCCCAGAGTGCTCAAGTATTAATGATGGCACAAAAACGATAAAAGATTGTGCGTCCTTCATTTATTTGGGTGTTTGGAATGGCCGGCATTAATTAGCGTTAGGCTGGTTAGCATATTTTTAGTGTATTTTCAGGAAATCTGGACGATTAAATCAATATAATACAAAGACTTTGAATGTTCGTTTATGTTGTCTGACAAAATTTTGTCTGGACCAAATAACTCGTTTCGTTTAATTTTATTCGTTATGTTAAATCCAGTGTAATAACTTTTTGCCTCCGAAAATAAGAGAATGAATTTAACTCTAGACAAAATATCCATGAATGCCGTCTTGGAATCAAACTTTGATACAGTTCAGTTCTGCCATAACAGCAGTAAATATGGATGTATTCATGCAATAAGTAATTGAAGGATTTGCGTTTAGGATATTGAAGTTCCACAGTTTCTGTGCAAGCATAGTGTGCCTTGATATGCGTACGATAGCAACTTAAAGGCAGAGCAGAAAATACGTGTTCATTCAGCTTGAAGCAGGATCTCTTATTATTGTAGCCTTTGATTTCTTAAGTTCAGTATACCCATGAACCTATGAAGGAAAAGCTTTATTATGTAGTAAATAAAAATTAATAAAAAAACACCATTGGGAGTGGACTTACTGGTAGTAATTCTGATTTAAACATCACCAAGTACCAAATAGCCTCACAACCAGGGCATGGGTTACATTCCGTCCCTATTTCAGGATGCTAAACATATAGTAGGTTTGCCAACTCATTAAATATCATGAATTTGCAAGAAAAACTCTGTTACACTTAATCTGCTCACGCTGCGTCTCGCAACGTCATACAGCAGTAAAAACTGATTTTTTTAAAAAAACGGGATATAGTTTGTTTCGCAAACTACTTTCACAGCAAACTGATATTTCAGGTAATAGTTAGGCAAAAAGTGTGAAAATAAGGCGAAAATTAAAGAGTTATAAGGAAGAGGAGCATGAAAAACTCAGCATTTGTTGATTTCCGATTTGCCTCTTAAATGGCACAAAGTCGGTCAGACATGGTGAGAGCCAAGTGGTCTATTGCGGTTTATTTAATGTAATTAGTGAACACAGAATTAAGGTTTCACGAAAGGACAGACTCCTTTTGACTTGTGCCGCTTTTTGTTAATTTTAAAGGATTTTTAGCAGGATTAAGATCCAGGTTGATGGCAAGAACATAGATAAATTGGAGACTGCATTTGTAGTAGCCAACTGTCGTCCAAATGTTACATTTTTAGGCGCAAGCGTCATCATATTTACAGCTATTTTTAGAGCTGAACAGGAGCAGTATCCTTTGAAACTATGGTATCTTTTCTGCGTCTGCAAATGCCCCTGTAGCCAACGACATTCTTCAGAATATCGATGGGGTCTGTAGTTGACTGCCAGACTGGCTGTTCTCCAAATTTGATAGCCAACTGAACCATCAAATGTCGAGGGTTCTTTAAGATTTGCGTAATGAACTCCTTTGAGAAGTTTTTCCCACATTTGACCATCTGGGTCGACTTTGCAGGGTTATGTAAAAATAAAACCTCATGGCAGAAGTTTCTCTTTTTCCTGAATGGTGGCCTGTAACCTGCCTGTAGTCCTTAGCAAATAACAACGTCCTTAAGTAAGTTTTCTACTTAAAAAGAGATTGCCCAGGGCTTTTTGTTGGTAAGGCTTAAACTCCTACATCCTTTTCCTAATACTCCTCAATGAGATCATCGGCAGGTATTTCCTCTGAGTGGTCTCAATGGGCACATAATGATACTTTTTAGCATACGACTTATAACATCATTGTCTTGCTTACTCGTGGACTGTTTTGGTCCGTCCTGCTTATCTCAAGGCACGGTCTTGTCTTTAATATTGCGCCATTGAATGGCATCATTAATATTGAAAATACATGCTAGCGACTTACGTGGCAAGCATTCTGCTGCTAATTTCCGTATCCGTTCTTAGTGCAGTGCAGAGAGAAACTGTCTGGATATCTTTATCATAGGACGTGACACAAAAAAGCACCAGCATATCGTAGATATTCAATACATGACTTTTTACGCCCTCTACTTCTCTGTGCGCTCAAACAAAGTACATTCCAACACTTTTGGTAGCATTTCATGGCATATAACATAACAAGGTTGCGAAAATGAATTTGTGAAATTTACTCCGCCCATTTTTGCGAAAACAATACGATTTCTCATATCTGATTTCACCCGTATTTCATGAATATAAAATTCAACTTTCCTTTTCCAGAGGTCATTTTCTTAAAACTTTTCCTGCTTATATAAATTGTCGTCTGAAACACAACGCGCTAAACAAGAGTTTCTAACCTGTAGATTTTATTTTCGTTAGAAGTTACCTGGTCATCAAGAAACGTTGGAGTTTGCCCAAGTCTGGCCTGTTCTCATTTCATAAAACAGCTTTGAAATTAATTGTTCGTCGATAAACAGCATTCTGTACCTCAGACTAACTCAAAAACCAAAATAACAACTCCGAATACATATTATGCTACCAACGTAAATTTATATCTCAAAATTTCTGGAGTTGGACCATCTACTATTTGAGTCGTTTAAGCTTGTTGTCCCCCGGGAGTATTTGGGTAGAATATGAATCCAAATGTAAAGTTATATTTCTTGCCGAGGTATTTTCAAAGTACTTCCAAAGTTTCTCATTACATTAGAACGCTGAAGCACAACGCGGCCATGTAATATTTTATAAGTTGATACAAAACTTACACTTCACTAACTTATGTGGTGAAGTACATTTTTGAAATAAAATACACTAATACTTCTGAAAAATTAGAACGAAACCTGGCAGAAATTCGAAGGGAGAGACTTCGGGAATAAATATTTATAGTCACCTTTTAGGCTGGAGGTTAACAGAAGAAGATACCAAATTGTCTAGGTGTAATAGAGTGCATTCATTAAGCAAGACGAAAAGCATTTGTTTTCCTAAATGGCAAACTGAACTGTTGCTTCAGGTCACAGCCAAGAAACAGCAAGTTGAGGGATTGTATTTTAGACGATTCGTCTTGGGCTCGGATTAAAATATCAGGTCTTTGTGACCAGCGATCCGAGCTTGGGACAAATTAAGGTTTGCAAATAAATAATTCCTCATTCAGGATTTCCCGTCTTGTCGGTAAACCCCTTGAGTGTGCATCTCACTCATTAACCTTAGAGTCCACTAGTAGGCTTTTTCAATCGGACTGAAAAAAATGCACGTGAGGAAGTCTGAGAGGAACCATTATTGCCAAAGCCATTCGAAAAAGCGCATAAACAGCTTTTGGCAATGGTGTTGTTAAGGCCCTCGACTTCTGGATGGTCTCACTAGTCGGCATCTATAAAAAAGAATGTTGGAACAACTCCCGACATGACTGAGAAAAGCAAAATTATCAGCATTAACAGCGCCAATCGTGCAAACTTTGTAGATCCCTGACATAATGTCGACCTCAACGCAGCTCTTCGTGTGATTTTGCAAGGTCCGACCAAACTACCCTACTTTACTGGGTCAGCATCTCCTAGCAACAACAGAAGCAGCTGTTGTTGAATCGCATAAGCCAGTTTTGTGCACACAGAAGAACCTCGTGCGAACAACGGGGTTAGCATGGCCAAAGTTAGATTAACTGCATGCAATTTTCCGCACTTCCCCGCTCCGCACTTTCCTCATTCATTCTCTCTCTCTCCTGACGTGAATCTCCATAACCCACATTACCTATAAACTCAGTACCTCTAATAACCTCCACACTTCGCCTGTATGTTAAGGAGAACTTTAATGGATTTACCTAGTCACTAACATGTTTTACTTGATCCTGTTCCCAAATAAATATTCTGGCCCGATGAGAATCTCTCAAATGCAAGCGTGTGCTCCCCAAGAAGTCTTCTTAAACCTTCATACTGAGGTCACTAATGACGTCTCAAAATGTATCCCGGAAGTCACCATGATCAGCTAACTGCTCTGGCTCCTGTCAGCCATAATATTAATAGATCCGGTGTTTATTTGTTTCGCATCGCCTGTGTCCGCTTTTCTTAAATATTTAAATACTTATACGAAACATTCTGTTATTGGCCGAATCCTACTGTTGAGTATCCTGGGATTTGTTTCAACAAGGTACACGTGAAATTACACATAAGACATGGCTTTCAACTTATAACGATTCATACACGCACCAAAAGCGTTTTTCGCGAGATTGGTTTTTGACCTTCGATTTGTCGAGTTGCACCCATGGCTCTACTTCTTGACAAAATCAGTGCCTTTTTATAGAAAACGTCTTGTTTGTGTGAGAAATTTGGCCCAGTCTCGAGCAGGAATGCCAATTAATAGAAATTACTGAGAAACGTAGCATGTGTGAAAGCACTAAACGGAAGATGAGGTTAAAAGCAGTCCTTGAGAAAATAAAAAACAAAGGGCTCCTGAGGCTACTCGTATGGTTTCTCAAAGACAGGATACTTATCCTCAACTAAAGGTTCAACGCGCTTTCTGGATAATCTTTGTTTCTAAATATTTTAATGGGCTAGCTCTGAAACAGGTAAACGAATGAAGGTTTTGAAGTTTAATGCAACCGAATTACTTTTTTCCTCACAATTCAACTTTAGGAAGTTGCAAATCACTACTCAGACCCAAAAACTAACCCTTCTAAACCGAAAAGTGTCTGGTAAACCCAACATTGCAAGCATTTATCGAAAGTTTGAGCCACTTTGGCTTAAGTTAGAGAACTAGCCTGTCACTACAGGAGAGTACAGTAAAAATGGACAGAAAATTAGACTTCGGGTGACCGTATGGAAGAGAAACGGGGAGAGGAATGGGTTGGTCCGTTATTCATAGCAAAGTCAAAGTACCGTTTTCAGTAATACCAATCACTGACGCATTGACCGGACAGTTGGACCGTCGTAGTCCGACTATGTCCACCGTATGCGCCTCATCATGGTGTTCCAGGGACGGTAACTTGCGTGCGGATTAGATTTAAGTTATAGTAGCCTTGCGCGGCAGCTACCGCACTAGCTCCTGCTCCCCCCACCTCAGCCCGGTCTCATGACTGAGTCAAGAAGACCGGAGGCGGGAGAAGACGCAGGTGGCTGACGCGGTTGGAGCTGCCCCTCGGCATCCTACCACACCTGGCTCGGATTCCACGGAGTGGAAGTGTCCTAAAGGCCACAGTAAGAAGGAACCATTTCAGCCTGACTCTCAGTCTGCTAGTCAGACACTCCACACAAAACACCCTGGGCTGACCACGCGGTTCAAGTGTTCCCGTCAGTTGGCAACCGTGATAGTTTCAAGCGCGTCAGATTGTATATAGGGAGAAAAATGCGCTAAGCCGTCGACCTCACTCTCTCCCCCACCCCCCACAATGAGAGCACCGTCCGAGCCTGTCAGTTGTCTGATGCGGAAGTGGGACGCATTGACCCACCGATGTGATAACGGCCTGACTCACTCAACATGAGGCTCAGATTCAAACGGTAAGGCCTGTTGACTTGGCGCTGAAGCAGCTTGCACGAGCACGAGATAGAGTTTGCGTTGCTAACTCGCTAACAGTGAGACGCGAAAAAAACTGACTGGACACCCCAGAGTCTTGTCTCATGATTGACTGGCCCTTGACTTTTTGTCGTTTTGACGGCACAACTGCAGACCACCCGCTCTAGCGTGAGCAAAAAGACCCTTCAAAAAAATCCTCTGATAAATCACCATTCCTTCTTGAGTTGGTTAGTTAGGAGCAAATGCTTGTGCGACTCTACTAACCTGGCACTCCTACAGAACATAATGGATAAGGGCTGGGACAAAGGTTTGCGTGTAGGCAGGCCTAATACACTGCTAAACAATCAGCTCACTTAAACTATGACGGTGGGCATATAAAGTTCTTTGCATTGCCAAAGTGTACCCACACATTTCCGTTCTTTAAACTTCTCTAACCCCGTTTGCCACTTCTTCCTTATTGCTCGCCTACCTACCGCTTGCGTTCGATTTGCTTGTCTTACAAGCGTTCGTTGCCTGTTAGTCATGCAGCCATTCACTGCCGGCAAGTCTTTATGGCCTTCGAACATGGCACCATGAGGCTCATCTGAATTCATAATCAATCTCCCGAAAACACTTTGAAAATTCTTATTGAGACTTGGACCACCGATTTTAATGAAAAAATCATCTACAGTTTAAGACGGTCAAATTTTAAGAAAATCCTCATTTACAGTTGACGACCAGGCCGGCTTTAAATACCGCAAAGGCTTTACGTTGTCACATATGAAAATACGGTCGGTGACAACTGATGCAATAACTTCCTCACTTGTCCCTGCTTTGATGAGGAGATCTTTCATCGCCAAACTACTATTACTTTAAACTCAGACACATCGCTGCAGCAAGACATTTATCCGAGATTTTTTCTAAAATTATCGAACAAAATAGGTTATTTCACATAAAACTCAATAGTTAAACCGATTTATTTTATTTAAGGCATTTCCGAGGGCCACTTATCCAGGTTTTTGGATCTACTTTATAAGTGTCCTTTATAAGTCCAAATAACTCCAGAATTTATGCAAAAAGGAATTTCCTTGTAATTTAGTTTTACAGGTCGCAAAGGACTGTTGCTCTAAGGAGAGTTCAGCCTTCCAACTTTATTATTCACTATTTAGGATGCCTTCTATGGTAATTATTGGGTATATTTTCTTTTATGCTCTTGATTTTTTCTTCAGTGTTTCATAGGGGAGTGTGTGCAAAGACTCAGGGGTCTCCTCGAAAGAACTACAAATCTTCTCTGCACAATCAATCGGCCATCTTCATCTACCTATGATAGTAGCTGCTGTGCAGCCAGTGGCGGAGCTCGAGAGTGAGTCACAAAGCAGAATGGGACGAGTGAATCCCCGTAATCGGTCGGTGAGCGTTCACCAACCAATGACGATCAATTTGCTTTGCAATCCAAGTCAAAGAATCACTGAGGCTAACCATGCCAGACAGGATGCAGAACATGCCAACGAAGATGTAAATCTAATTGTGAAGACTTGCGGGCCGATTTCCCAACACGAGTTGGAAAGTGTGTTGCAACAGAGGGAATATCTCTCGTTTTTTCCAACGTTCTGCGCTGACTTATACAATCTTCAGTCATGTCGCCTCCGGGCCCCTGAACTTAATTTACGGCCGACTTAAGTATCCATGAATAGGGCAAGCCAATTTAATATTGGCCCAGCTTATTTGTCAAAAGCAAGCTGTCCTGTGATCAATTTGCTTGCATGGCACACCCTGTTCTAATTCATGAACTTGCGCTGACTTTTTGTCTGGCCTCAAAACGCTACTTACTTTGACGTTCACACAAACACATAGTCTTTTCTCTCGGCCATTTTGTGCGCATTTCGACTAAGCAGCCCTTTGCTGTCCTTCCATGCTTCGTAGACTTCAACGGCAAGAGGCAGAGGTGCGTGAGAAAGGGTTCGGTAAAATATTCCCCCGGGAGGTATGCTTTGAGGGCGCTGCCATCGTAATAAAAACAAATTTTTCGCTGCGTATTTGCAAGGCATCGTGACATGAAGTGGGTATGGATATTTTAGGGAAATAACCTGCTCACCTTTCTTTATGCAGGCTATTTAAGCTGAACTGGCTGGGTCATTAATTAAAGCCTCAGCAAATTGTTAACGGTAGGGATGCATTGTATGGCAGGACACGGGACTGGGAACCGCCCGCCCGCTTAAAATATGTATCCCCATGGTAAATTTCAGGAAGGGTAAATATACCCGTGTCTTAACCCTAACCCGAACTCTGACCTTAAGCTCAAACGTAACCCTAACCCGAAACCTTAATTCTAAACATAATTTTCCTTGGAATTTGGCTCAAAGCCACAATTACTGTGAGCGAATGCTATTCCCGCGGCCCGGTAGGTGAACAAACAAGGCATCCTTATCTTGGTATCAAAGGAGTTGATTAGCTGGATATTCGTCTATTCTACCTTTCGAATGTCCTTTAAGATGAGATGGTTAAACTAGAGAGTAAGCTTTAGGAAAATTTGCATTGAGAGTATTTTCTAACAAGCACCAGGAGTGAGCCTCTGTCCAGGCTCAATGCTCTAATTGTTGAAAAGACAGAGAAACCTACTCAGCTACTAATTAGATTTGGCCTATCTACTGCAATCTGGAAGCCATGTTTGCCCACAGGTTAACGCTTAGACGTTTCCGACTTAAATTTAATCATTTTTTGTGACTTCTTCCTTCCCTTTACTCAGATTGAAGAGACATGCGTTTAAAAAGGTCCTTATTTTTCAAGGTTTTCGCCATTTCTTGCTAAGAAGCCAGCATCCATTGCACGCCCCGGCGGCTTTTGCGCAGATCCCGCCGATAATTTTCGTCCTGGTCGCTATGCGTGAAACAAGCATCTTCCGCCAACTCGCTGCCACGGGTCATTGGCTAGCCGTCAGACAAACCTGTCGTATGAGCTAACGGAGACTAGATTACCATTCGACATCACTGCGACATTGAATCTCATGAAGTCAGAAATAATGGCCATCCATCCAATTAGAAAATCAAGTCCTTTGTTCACAGACGCATTTCGTATAGACGGTCATCCGACGCCAGCCGATTTAAACCCACACGGAGTTGATTTTCGCTATCGTCGTCTACTGCCTTGTAGCCTGCTGTTGTAAGACCTACCGGTCGCCAGCTGTTTTAGTCGGGTTGCTTCCTGTATGAAGTAATTTAATTACCTTTAAGGTGTTTCATTTCCTGTTATTCATCTTGCAGGCCAGACATTAGGTATGCTAATAAAATTCTCGCTTGTTTGGAGTTAAAAAGTGTTCTAAAGGACAACATAACATTAAGGTGACGAGTGAACTAAAAAGTCAACCCTTTCGTTGCAGGGGAGTCAACTGGCCTCCAGCTGGATGCGAGCCAAAGTGGGGAAAATTGATAACTTTTCAAAGATAAGGGTGTGTACGTGGAAGAGCACGTCAAGAAAATTAAACGAGATTTAAAAGAAAAATGCTGGAAGACTAGTGACAAAGATAAAGCTTTCGCATGAGCCTTTTACTCGGGGATCAATTCGGCTCGGCTAGAGTGCAGCTTTCTGCCCAGCCCGATAGCCTCTGTTTGGCCACTGTGAATTCTAAGGAGGAGATGTGAACGGACTAATTTCCTGCCTAAACCCCTGTGAATTTGACTACTTCATTACAGAGATACACCAAGTGGGACTATTGACAAAAGATAATAAGTGCGATTTCACAAAGATGCATGCATCAAACCCTTTCAGCATAAGTAAATATCCTCCTTGAAAACGTGGCGTAGGGATGCTTTGTATGGCCACCTAAACAGAACACGGAAATAGGAACCACCCGGCCAGCGTAAAGTAGGTGGGCTTAGGGTAAATTTCAGGAAGGGTCAATAAACTCGTGTCTTAACGTTAACACTTATTCTGAAGCATACAAATAACTTTCACCTTATTCTTAACCCTAGCCCTATCCTAAACCTTAACGCGATAAAAATCTTAACCCTTAGCGCATTCATGACCCCAACACCAACTCTAACCTTAAACCTCAAACCTTAACCTAACCTTAAGCTTAACCCTAACACTCAACTTAATCCTTACCAAATTTTCTTGGAATTTGGCGCAAAGCCACAGCTATTGCAAGTGGTTCCTATTCCCGTATACTATTTAGGTGGCCATACAAGGCATCATTACCAAAGGTGGTTTTCGAATTTCCAAATGCAAACTGCCCAAAGTTCTTTCACCAGCAGATTCCACGCTAGTTGATGCCTCATAGGAAGCCTAACAATTGGTGGAACTCAGCCTCTCATGACACGGTACATTGTTTCCGATCTGGGCAATAAGCTCCTTTCCGAAACACCGTTTCAGGAACATTGGCTAAGGTACGACGAAGCAGACAGGCGGTAGAGGAGGCCATTTGCATGCGCAATCACGTTACCGTGAAAATAAACCAAGCCAGATTAATGCAGTAGAGACGGAAAAAACAGTGTGGCAGGAGCATATTTGATGTTACTTCAAGGTACCGACGAGAAGAGAGGAAAAAAAAAACGAACGGACCGCTTTTTGTAAAGGCTGCATTCCGCGTGGCACGGGGGTGAACAGAGCAGACCGTCGTGCCGCGCGGGCGCATGCGCGCGTGTCACCCGTTCAGCGCGTACGGTCTTCTCAACCCTTCTACTTCCCCACCCCGCGGCTTCTTGCGTCTGCAAATAAATCAGACCGTAAAGCCATAAATCAGCCCGGCTGGGAAACGCGCACGCCTCCGATGAATAATCACTGTCTGCCTCTCCCTCTCCCTCTCGCGCTCCGGGCGCCAGAGCGCCTGCGCTTCCCCTCAGCTCCCATCACTGCCACCACTCCACCACTCCACCGGAACCATCGGTTCTGACTGCGTAGCCTGCGCGCTGCCACGGCTGAACGAGAATTTCGCGTTGGGAGCGAAGAAGTGAAAAAATAGAGGTAGGGAATATAAATGCTTGAAGAACAAAACTTATGCGCATCTTGTGTCGGCAGCTTCCTCACAAACGGTCGGGACTGCTGAGTGAGCTGACGACTTCAGTGGATGGAACAGCAGGCATACTCATCAAAGAGCGCAACTTGCCTTCTTGGGTAGAAAGAAGATGGAAAATTATTTAATTTTTCCTCATTCCGCTCCAACGTTTACACTAACATCAGATAGAAATGACCATGGAAATAACGGCAGGGCTGCTGCCATTAGAGGGGACAAACATTAGATGAGAATTGGAAGTGAGCAGTGCGTGATTTAGAAAGATTGGGTAGTGAATGGAGAGAAGGGCCTAATATGAAAAGCGAATAAGAGAAAAGGAAGGAGGTTAATCGAGAAAGAGGAAAAAGTAAGCCAATGCGCCCACTCCCACATCAAACAACTGACTGGCTCGGACGGTGGTCTGATTGTGGCAGTAAGCGAGAGAGTGAGGTCGACAGGTCAGCGCATTTTCCTCACAATAAAACAATCTTATGCGCTTGAAACTATCACGGTGCGCTAAAAGCCGTAGCGTAGAAGGTTGCTAACTGACGGGAACACTCGGACCGCGTGGTCAGTCCAATGCGTGTTTTGTGTGTAGTGGCTGACTGGCGGACTAAGTGTCGGGCTGCAATGGCTCCTTCTTAATGTGGCCTTTACGGCACACCCACTCCGAGGGATCCGAGCCAGGTGTTGTGGTATGCCCAGGGGCGGCTCCGGCCGCGCCAGCCAACTGCGCCCTCTCCCATCTCCGGTCTTCTTGACTCTCTCATGGCACCGGGCTCAAGTGGGGAGGAGGAGAGAGTGCGGTAACAATAAGTGCCGCGGTTGGAAGGTTTCCAACTGACAATTACACTCAGACCTCGCAGTTAGTCAAATGTCTGTTGTGCGGAGAGGCTGACTGGTAGCCTGAGAGTCAGGCTGCAACGGCTCATTCTTAACGTAACCTCTGGCTATCTCACACATGTGAGATGTAAGCTGTTCAACCCCCTGTTGTGTGAAATCCTGGTGCTCGTGTTTAGGGGGCCAGGTCATGTACGTAGTACACTAAGACGAGGTCACCAGCAGCTGCGCCCACTTCCGCATCAGAGAACTGACCGGCTCGGACAAAGGTTTGATTGTGGGGGTGGGGGAAAGAGTGAGGCCAACGGCTCAGCGCATGTTCCTCACTATAAACAACCTGACGCGCTTAAAACTATCACGGTGCGCTAAAAGCCGTGGCTTGGAAGGTTGCCAACTGACGGGATAACTTGGACCACGTGGTCAGCCCAATGTGTGTTTTGTGTGGAGTGGCTGACTGGCGGATTGTGAGTCAGGTTAAAATGGCTCCTTCTCAATGTGGCCTTTATAGCATTCCCACTCCATGGGATCCGAGCCAGGTGTGGTGGTATACCCAGGGGCGGCTCCAGACGCGCCAGGCACCTGCGTCCTCTTCCGCCCTTGGTCTTCTTGACTCTGTTATGATATCGGGTTCAGGTCGGGCAGGAAAAGATATGGCGGTAGATGCAGCGCAAGTCGACTAACACTTTAAGCTTAATCACGCGCAAGTCACCGTCTTTGCATCACCATTCCGTGGAGCATACGATGGACCTCGTCGAAATCGACGGTCAAACTGTTATGTGTGTGTGTGTGTGTTATGTTTGTGTTTGTGTGTGCCCCCTAAACGGGTTACGTGATAGATGCATTGGACCAACACGGGGGCCAAATCAGGGCACAGCATGTGTTATTCGGGTTTCAATCCGCTAACAAATTACGAACATGGGGATGTGGGGGCACGCCTAGGGGCGGCTAGGGCTAAGGGGACCCGGCCGCGATAGCCACCTGCGTCCTCTCCCACCTCCGGTCTTCTTGACTCTTTCATTATACCGGGCTCAGGTTGGGGCGGAGGAGAGAGTGCGGTAGATGCAGCGCAAGTCGACTAACACTTTAAACTAAATCACGCGCAAGTGACCGTCTCTGCATCACCATTCCGTGGAGCGTACGGTGGACCTCGTCGAAATTGACGGTCGAACTGTTGTGTGTGTGTTGTTGTGGCTCAACCCCCTGTTGTGTGAAATCCTGATGCTTGTGTTTGGGGGGCCAGGTCGTGTACGTAGTACACGTAGTACGCATCAGACAACTGACCTGCTCGGATGGTGGTCTGATTGTGGGGGTGGGCGAGAGAGTGAGGTCGAGAGCTCAGCGTATTTTCCTCACTATAAACAATCTGACGCACTTGAAACTATCACAGTGCGCTAAAAGCCGTGGCTTGGAAGGTTGCCAACTGACGGGATAACTCGGACCGCGTGGTCAGCCCAATGTGTGTTTTTGTGTGGAGTGGCTGACTGACGGACTGAGAGTCAGGCTGCAATGGCTCCTTCTTAATGTGGCCTTTATGGCACTCCCACTCCGTGGGATCCGAGCCAGGTGTGGTGGCACGCCCAGGGTGGCTCCAGCCGCGCCAGCCACCTGCGCCCTCTCCCATCTCCGGTCTTCTTGACTCTGTCTTGACACCGGGCTCAGGTGGGGGGAGGAGGAGAGTGCGGTAGATGCAGCGCAAGTCTACTATCACTTTAAACTAAATCACGCGCAAGTCACCGTCCCTGCTCAACTTTCCCATGAGCATACGGTGGACCTCGTCGGACTTCGACGGTCGAACTGTCGTGTGTGTTGGCCCCCTAAACGGGCCACGTGGTAGATGCGTTGGACCAACACGGAGAGCCACATCAGGGCACGGCAGGCGTTATTTGGGTTGCTATCCCATAACAAATGCCGAACATGTGGGTGTGGTGGCACGCCCAGGGGCGGTTCCGGCCGCGCCAGCCACCTGCGCCCTCTCCCATCTCCGATCTTCTTGACTCTGTCTCTGACACCGGGCTCAGGTGGGGGAGGAGGAGAGAGTGCGGTAGCTGCAGCGCAAGGCTACTATCCCTTAAAACTAATTCACGCGCATGTCACCGTCCCTGTACTACCTGGTGTGGAGCATACGGTGGACCTCGTTGAAATCGACGGTCGAACTGTCGTGTGTGTGTGTCACGGTTTCCTAGAAATCGTGGACTGGCTGTTACCAACTCCCCCAAGTGGACACGAAAAATGACCTGGATCTGCCGCCTTTCCTACCAGAAACCATCCGGGCCGTGCAGCAGATTTCCAGCGGTAAAGCACCGGGATCCGACACAATCCCACTGGAAGTCTTCAAGCACGGTGGGCCCCGGCTGATGGTAGAACTCATAGCACTCTTCCAGGAGATGTGGTGCCAAAGACAAGTTCCTCATGATTTCAAAGACGCGACCAGCCTCCATCTCTACAAACAGAAGGGGAACCGGCAACTCTGTGATAATCACAGAGGCATGTCATCGCTCAACATCGGTGGGAAGATCTTCATCCGTATCATTCTCAATCGTCTTAACGGTCACCTAGAGCAGGGCCTGCTCCCGGAAAGCCAATGTGGCTTCCGCCGTCACCGCGGAACAACCGATATGATCTTTGCTGCCCGCCAGCTACAAGAGAAGTGTCAGGAGATGCGAACTTACCTATACACTACCTTCGTGGATTTGACAAAAACCTTTGACACAGTGAATCGCGACTGACTGTGGGAAGCCATGCAGAAATTCGGCTATCCTAAGCGGTTCACGCACGTGGTGCGTCAGCTTCATGACGGGATGACGGCGCGCGTCACTGACAACGGGACGGTATCCGAAGCATTCGCAGTGACCAACGGAGTGAAGCAGGGCTGCGAACTGGCCCCCACCCTCTTCAGTCTCATGTTCTCTGCTATGCTGATGGACGCCTACCATGATGAGCAGCCTGAGATTCGCATCGCCTACAGACTTGATGGGCACCTTCTCAACAGTCGGCGTATGCAGGCCACAACGTGCGCGTCTATTGGTACAGTCCATGACTTGCTCTTCGCAGACGACTGCGCCATTAACACCATGACGGAGGAGGACATGCAAAGGAGCATGGACCTCTTCGCCGCAGGCTGCGTCGATTTTGGATTAACAATCAGTACAGCCAAAACGGTTGTCATGCACCATCCGCCACCCAGCGCGGAATACAATGCTAACCGAATCAATGTGAACGGTGTTCAACTCAAAAAATTTAAAAAACCTTCGCTTTTCTAGGAAGCTCGACGTCACGCAAAACGGGAATCGATGACGAGCTTGCCCAACGGATCTCCAAAGCTAGTCAGGCCTTCGGCCGGCTGCAGGCCTCCGTTTGGAATTGCCATGGTATTCACCTGAACTCCAAACTGAAGATGTACAAGGCCGTCGTCTTGACGACACTCCTTTATGGAGCGGAGACCTGGACTGTCTACTCAAACCAAGCCAGGAAGTTGAATCACTTCCATCTCAGCTGCCTCTGCAGAATACTGAAGCTGAGATATCAAGACAGGATCCCGGACACGGAAGTCCTGGAGTGGACCGGAATCCTCAGCGTCCACACCATGCTGAGCCAAGTGCAACTGCGATGGAGCGGCCACCTGGTAAGAATGGACGACGAGCGTCTACCCAAACGACGTTTCTATGTAGATGTCGTTAGGGGTGCTCGCCGACAGGGAGGTCAAAAACGACGCAACAAGGACACTTTAAAGAAATCGCTGAAGCAACTGCAAATCAACCCGGCGACCTGGGAAGACCTCGCCCAGGATAGACCGGCATGGAGAAGATCCGTGAAGACTGGTTCAGCAATCTATGCGGTCAACCAGATCGCCACCGCAAAGGCCAAAAGAGCGGAACGCAGTCACCAGCGCCACGGACCAGCACCGTCGATGCCCAGGCCCTGCCAACAGGCCCGCACTGCCAACGCATCTTCCGTGCACGAATCAGCCTGGTTGGACATCTTCGGACGCAATGCACCAACAATCCGACAATTCCAACTTCTACGTCAAATTCTTCCAACCCTCCTTGAGACTTCCCGACCCTCACTCCTGGCATCAATTCCACTACTCCCACCATCATAAAGGCCCCATCCCATTACTTCCCACCTGTTACCACCACCACCGTAACCACCACCGCCGCCGCCGTCACCACCAGCGATGGGGACTCTTTCCTGAGAATATCACGATTTCCTCGAAGCCGTGGCTTGGAAGGCTGCCAATCTGACGCTTACACCAGACCACGCCGTTGGCCCAGTGTATGTGCTGTTTGTGTCGAGTGGCTGACCAGTGGACTGGGAGTCAGATGGCGATGGCTCCTCCATATCCCCTGATTTAGTGAATCCTGGTGTGTGTGTAATGGGGGCCAGGCCGTGCTGTGAAGCGCGAAGACGGGTACGCTGACCCATCAGCCAATGCGCCCACTCCCACATCAGACAACTAACTGGCTTGGATGGGGATCTGATTTTTGAGTGGGGGAGAGAGTGAGGTCAACAGCTCAGCGCATTTTCTTCACTATAAACAATCTGATGCGCTTGAATCTATCACGGTGCGCTAAAAGCCGTAGCTTGGAAGGTTTCCAACTAACGGGGTAACTCGGATCGCGTGGTCAGCCCAGGGTGTGTTTAAGGTGCAATGGCTGACTGGTGGACTGAGAGTAAGGCTGCAATGGCTCTTTCTTAATTTGGCCTTTATGGCACTCCCACTCCGTGGGATCCGAGCCAGGTGTGGTAGCACGCCCAGTGGCGGCTCGAACTGCGCAAGCCAACCTGCGTCCTCTCCCGCCTCCGGTCTTCTTAACTCTGTCATGTCACCGGTGCCAGGTGGGGGAGGAGAACACGGTGCGGTAGCTGCAGCGCAAGGCTGCTATCACCTAAATATTATCCACTCGCAAATTACCGTCCCTGTACCTTCTTTTGTGGAGCATACCTTGGACATCTTCGGACTACGATGGTTGAACTGTCATGTGTGTGTTGTATACACCCAGACCTCGCAGGTAGTCCAATTCGTGTTTGTGCGCTAGTGGACCAGGGATCAGAACCTCAGGTTGCAATGGCCTCACAAAGTAAGCTCTGTCATTCACAGACATGTGAGCTCTGAGCCACTTCCCCTATTTGAATGAAATCTTGGCGATTCTGATAGGGGGCAGGTCGTGTACGTTATACGCTCAGATGAGGTCATAAGTTATGTCGGCAGCTGTGCCCATTCCCCACACCGGTCAACTGAACAGCTCGGACAGTGGCTGCAGCCTCTAACTGGGAATAGGGAGCCAGGTCAACCTCTCAGTGCATTTTCATCATTATAAATAATTGAAGCTTGAAGCTATCGTGGTGCATTAAAAGTCCTGGCTTGGATGCTTGCCAATGGACGGGGTAACATGGACCACATAGTCAGCCCATTGTGTGTTTGTGTAGAGTGACGGACTGGCGCACTGAGAGTCTAGTTGCAATGATGCCTTTTAATGTGGTCTCTATGGCACTCCCATTCTGCGGGATCAGAGCCAGGTGTAGTGGCACACCTACGGGGTGGCTGTGGCTTCGTCAGCCACCGGCGTGTTCCGCCTCCGGTTTTCTTAGCTTGGTTATGATACTGGGTCCAGGTAGGGGAGGAGAGAGTGTGGAAGAGGCAGCACAAGTCTACTCTCACTATAATCTAATTCACACGCAAGCCACCATGCTGTGGAGCATACGGTGGACCTCGTCGGATTCACCGGTTAAATTGTTATGCAAATACCATGCCATCCCCAGGTGGTACCCCATCCGAGGCTTGAACTCGCGATCTGTTGATCAGCAATCCAACGCTCTAACCTTTGAGCCACGGGCCCATTGTCTCGCCGGAATAGGTCAGGAATATTGACTGTATTCGTTGATGAACGCTCACCGATCGTTAACGGAACTCACTCGGCCCGCTCTGTTTTGGGGCTCATTCTCGAGCCCCACCAGCAGCCGCACAGCAGTTAGTAGTATTAGAAGCAGCTTACAAGGGTGACACAGACAAGGGAGACTGGTATGGCCATTTCTGGCACATTAGCTGTCATCAGCCAGTCGTTCCCAACCCCAGGTATCTGGTTATGAGTTATCTGCCTCTACTACTACTACTACTACTTCAACTAGCCGCTGTGTGGTTGCTGGCGGGGCTCGAGAATGAGGCCCAACGCAGAGTGGGACAAGTGAGTTCCTTTAACTATCTGTGAGCGTTCATCAACTAATAGTCATGCAATCGTATCCACATTGTCAACATACTTGTCAGACAAGGAAATAGCTCACTGGATATCGAAGGGCGAAGTAAAATGTCAACACAACCAGCCGACCTCTAATTTCACATAACTCCATCGCTACCATATTTAGTTAGGACACTCGCCATCCCGCCCACCAACATTACTATTATCGATCCCTAGACCAACAAAGCGGACTCAATTTCAACTTACTCCTATAGCCATCACGCATTTCAGTTCCGCGTCAGTCCGGTCGGTAATTTGCGGCTCAGTCACGTTGTCCCCGTCAATTCAGAGCCGAGAGTCCCAAATCAGACATCCGATACTCCCTTTTCATCTGCTTATGCTGTCCCAGTTTATTCAACCCTCGCATAAGCCTATTGAGCCAAATGCTCACCTAATAAAAAACTTCACTGAAACAACACACATCACCACATCCTTCCTATCTACCAGCATAAAAACACGCACGCTTAGTTACTCACGAACATTTTCCAGAACACGCGTATACACGAAACCCCTCCTTACACTGTTGAATCCATCCTCCTTGTAATAAATTTGACACGTTTAAATCCATCCGAACGCGCTATCAACCGTACCTTGGAGGGTTTCTCGCTGACTGAAAAACTTTGTCCTTGTCAGAACGGATGGCCAGATGGAAATAGTTTCTTAGCGTGGTTGCTATACCCACTCACTCATATGATATCTATATCGCTCTAACGGTAGCCTCGTACAGTACCCAGGTTGAGTGTAGTACGCGTGGGCGGGCCATAAAGTTCTGTCAGTCAGTTTGCCCGAAGCCGACGCCCGATCTTCTTCATACTGTTTGGCCACCGGATGCACGTGCTTAATGGAGGGAGGCAATGCGGTAGCTACTGTGCAAGTCTATCTCCCTATAAGGTAGTTCGTGAATAAGCCAATAGCCTGCAATCATAACTCCGCGGGACAGACGATGAACATAGTCGTTTGTGATAGTCGGAATGTTTCACATTTCAACTGACGAACCAGGGACTGAAGCTCCGACATAGAGTAGTCAGGGGAGGGTGAGGCGTCTCTGATGATGGGTAAGAACGGGAATCCAAAACATCAGATGAATAATTACCTTATTCCAGCGATCGCATCTCATTTTCGGAACTGTTTCCTGGAACTCGCTTCTACCAGTCACGCCGTCTCAAGACCCTCAGTCATAGCCTGGGCCTGTTTGTCCATATGGGTAGCAACGATAATCTACAGCTGAACAACGCAGTCGAATTCCCGAAACACCTCTGTATAGCTACCCACGCAAATATACTTGGCCTACGCATAGAAGTGCCTCTTCTCGTGCACAAACATAACAATTATCATGATGCCATCATCCATTCAACATATGCGATGCAACAAACCAGCGTAGACATAATAACCAGAACTCCATATGCACGTAAACGTACTCGAGAAACGTGCCATCTGGTAAAGTCTCGCCGTGTCTAATAAAAGATCAGCAAATGTACGGCATGCAATGCAGTTCACGTCAGCGTCCGCCTGATCACAACATTCGTCTGGTTGGCAGGCTCTGTCAGCCAACTGGTGTGTTAGAAAGGAAAAGAGAGCGAGTCCTGCCCTAGGGCATCCATTCTCACAGCATTCTTCCGTTAATTCCTCAGTATAATAAATAGGCAAGTTTGCGGAGTGGCCGACTTGTCATCTAAGAGTTGGGCTGCAAGGGCTCCTTCTTAACGTTACCCCTGGCTATCTCACACACGTGGGATTTGAGCCGCTCAACCCCTGTTGTGTTAAATCATGGTGCTTCTGTTCGGGGGCAGGCCATGTACGTGGTACGTGTAGATGAGCTCATTTAATATATCAACAGTTTGCCCGTTCCCCGCACCAGTCCACTGACCGATTTGGACGGTGGCTGGGGCCTGAGAATGAGAATATTGAGTGAGGTAGATGGCTCAGTGAATTTTGAGAGAGAGAGAGAGAGAGGTAGAGGGCGAGAGAGGAATACGCTTAATTTGGAAGGTATCATGCAAAATTTTCAGCAAAAATGGCTCCATTCACTGAGAGAATAGGACAAGTTAACGGATTATCCACGTATCAAAAGGTTAAAAATGAAATCTAATAGGGTAGACCGTTCCAATCGCAGCTTCTGTATTTCAATATCTTCACATTTAAGATAGAGTGCTAGAAATGGTAAAACAGAGCGCTGATAGGCCGATATAGGGCAAGCGATATGACGAAAGTCTCCGCGCATGGGACGGGAGGACGTTGCGGCAATGAGGTCGGAGTTGAGGAGATGAGCATCATCGTCAGGAAATCGCGCAGCAAATTGCCTGACTGTTGTGAAGGCTCGTTTTAGGATCGTATCCAATAACACTATATAAGAAATACCAGCAGCAGAAGAGAAAATTTGGAGGATATGTTTTAAAATCGGCAAATACTTTTTAAGCAAAGCTGAAAAAAACGAAAGAACAAGAGAGGATGAGGGGAAGAATACGTGCATCTATGATCTGCTAGATAAGGGATTGAGGTGTGTGGTAGGAACTTAAACGACGGATATTATAAAGAATTTTACAAATTTTAGGAAAAATTGGGAAGGTCATCTGATGATTCAGGACTAGAAGAGGATCGCAGGTGAAAAACACATGGGGCAGATTTCTCATGGCTGAGTTGAAGCTCATTTTCTGATGACCATGCTGAGATATGGTCCAGGCCGTGCTTCCGAGCCAGGACATGTGTTTCATGTTTAGAGAATGGCCAACAGCCATATCGTCGGCATATTTTATGTACAGACAGTCGTTCGGTGATCTCAAGTCGTCAGTGTGGGGGGAATAGAGGTGAAGGGATAGGATGGCAGTTGTTGGGAATGACTGTAGATTTCCGCCTGCCGGATTGTACGAATTGAGTGTGGGAAGTAAAACGGTCTTCGAAACAAGAGAGAGCCCAGTCTGGAAAGCCACATGCGGATGGTTTGTTAAGGGTGAGATGGCGTGGGATAGTATTGAAGGTAAAAGATTAGTCGAGAAATGTACATGTGTACGCACGGCAGCCCTTGTCTTAATCCCTTAGAACGGAATGGGCCACAAGAGCAATGTCATCTAGGATACTACGCTTGGCCTTAAATGCGCATTGTAAGGTTTTGGAGAAATTGGAGGAAAATAGCATATTTATATCTAAGGCGACTTGTTTAGCAAGCGGAAGAACAGGCAATTTAACGAAAAGATTTAAGAACAAAATTAGTGGACTTTTTTGGGATATGAGTGATTCTTACCGTACGCCAAACGTCAGGAATCTTGGACTCTATAAAGGATATATTGATAAGGTGTATCAAAACAGGGGCAATCTAAGGGCAGAAAGACTTTAGGATAAATGGTGAGACATCATCCTGCCCAACAGCTGTTGAAGCACGGACCTTTTTCAGGTGTTTCTCCACTGGTGCCACTGACACCGGAGAAAAGGCACTTGACAGTAATACATTTAGCTTGAGGCGGGATTGAAGTCAGTGGAAGTATGCATAAAATGTCCGTTTAAATAGTCGAAATTAGCATCAACATGTGCCAGTTTTCTACATTGGCCAGCGAGACGTTTAAGACTTCTCCAGAGTTTAGAAGAGGAAAGAGGAAACTGAAGTGTAGAAGGAGAAGCAAAAATCTGACTAACAAACAGATCAATCAGTCTGGAAATCTCCCTTTTCATTAGGATGTTAACGCCTTTAGATTGCCATGTAGGCCTAGTTTGTAGAAAAGTACCTTTTTATTTCTGAAAAATTTTAGATAGGGAGAATAAGTTATATAAGGCAGCAAATATTAAATGTTCTTTTAAGAAGGTTGTTAGGTAGCTGGAGCATGTTTGGACATTGAAATGTTTGAGGAAAGCTGGGATAGCATACAATATAGTAGTCTGGAGCAGGCAAACTTTTGTGGGGACGTATTGCGAACACTAATTTTCTTTTCGGTTTTGAGAAGCAGCGCTCGTGTTAAAGTGGAATACATTTTTGGAAAGCCTAATAGCACAGAATTATCGGAACATGATAATGAACCTCTGTTTGTAACAAGAAAAAAGCATGTGTTGTTTGGTCAACACGTGATCAAGAGGTGCATCAGCGTGAGTATTAAAGAAACGAAAATAATCACAGTCTACCTGTGTAAAAAACCGTAGATTCACATGATTAAAGTCACCACATGAGATAATAAGATGCTCACAAAAAATAAAGCAAGATTTTGAGAAAGAAAGTCAAAAATCGGTTTAAGGCTCCTGCACAGGTAGAGGGAAAATATTAATACTAAAAAGTATTATGTCTTTAAAAGTATTTAACAATCAGGGCTTTCATAGAACAGCGATAACATCTATTAAATCATCAGAATGTGAAAATAAGGACCTACAGTTTATACATCAATTCTGGCTGACCGAAATGACCACTCCACCGCTTCTGCTGCAGGATGAAGATTTTCGATCAGTTCGAAAGCAGCAGAAGGACGGGAACTAATGAGTTTTTCTTCAATATCATTGTTACCATGTCTCTTGAAGACAAATCTCTTCAGTGTTAATGTGTTCTTTTTTCAACAAATTAGCTCTGTATTGTGAGTTTTATTGAATATCGAAAGACAATTTTGTGACAGGATCCCTGGAATTTACAATATGATTTTTTGGTTGACGCCTTAAGGCGATTTTCCAGCCGCAGTAGTATTTTTTCCGCTGTAAAGGCCTTGGGTGATGAAACCATTATGAATCTAGCACGAGAGGATCACAAACCCAACATATTGGCTGAAAACTGCAACAGTTGACGTCAGGAAAATTATTCGGTGAATATTTTAGATGAATTTTATTCCAAAAGTTGCTAGCGTACTGTAGAGAATGCCGCGTGACCATAGTTCAGAAAAAGAAGCGGAAAAAATCAAGATATAAAAGAGAAATAGGGAGAGTAGCATACAATTGCCGAAAATTTCAACGTGAATGGAGAGCAAACAAAATGGTTCCTCAAATGCAAATCACGCCTCGTTATAAACAATTTGCGGGTTTGTAGCTACCACGGTGCGCTAAAAGCCGTGGCTTTGAAGCTTGCAAACTGAAGGTATAAATTGGACTGCGTGGTCAGTCCAATGTGTTTATGTGGAGTGGCTGACTGATGAACTGAGAGTCAGGCTGCAACGGCTTCCTCCCAACGTGGCCTCTACAGCACTCCCAATCCGTGGGATCCGAGCCAGGCGTGGCCGCACGCTTGGCAGCGGCTCCGGCCGCGCCAGCCAACTGCACCCTTTCCTACCTCCGATCTTCTTAACTTGGTCATGACACCAAGCCCAGGTAGGCGAGGTGGAGAGAGTGTGGTAGATGCAGCGCAAGTCCACTTTCCCTCTAATCAAATTGAAGTCACCATCGCTGCACCAACTTGCTGTGGACCTCATCGGAATATGACGGTCGAACTGTCGAAATACGTAAGACACGGAAATAGAAATAAAACCCGGTGATAGGGATGTCCTTGCGCACAATTACAGGAAGGATAAATATTCCCATGCCCTAACACTAACTTCCAGGCTAACCCTAACCTTAAACTGAACTGCAAAAATAAACTTGACTATAACCTCAACTGTCCTTTAATTTTAACACTTACCCTAACCCCACCTCGGATCCCGATCCCAGCCCTAGTTCCTTAACTTAACACAACCACTACTCTCAATGCATTTTGAGGAGAGAGAGGTAGAGGGGGAGAGAGATATCAGTCGGCGTCTAGAAGGTTACTTACTGACGCGTTATGTTCTTCTCAGAACTGACAGTCAGACTGCAATGGCTTCTTTGCAGCGTGGTTACTATGATAATTGATGCCCAGGGGAGATTCAATCCCCCTCCATTGTAACCACGTCGTGTGTGGCACGCAAAGACGGTTTATTTAATTTTGTTAATTACTACCTCCAAAGCCACCTCCATCTTGACATCGGGCAAAATGGGCAAGGAAAGAGAAAGGGTGTTAGATACTCCGCAAGTTGGCCTTACTCTAAAATAATCCACGTGCAAGTCCTGACTACGCCCATCGTGTGGAGCATTGGTTTACCTCATCGTTCGTGATGATTCGACTCTCATGTAACTAGGACCTGTTTACCACACTGAAGCCGAAGTAGGTCAAATTGGACTAATCCTATCAACTTTTGAAACGAACCCGAAAGATGTGCCCCGATGGACTGGCTCCAAGTTAGCGCAGTAATCTCTGCCGAAGTTAAAAAGGCTTACACTATCTGGTATGCATAGGCACAGTCGTAAAAGATTGGAGTGTGGGACCGCGCACCACACGACCGCTGAGCAGGCTCACACGTCCGCCCAGGTTAAAACATCGGAAGCGTAGGGGGTGGGAAATATAAAAGTGAATATTTTTTTGTCGGAGAGAGGGGAATTGATTTATATACCCTGCTGCACAGGACAAGGTCACATCAACTTGGCTTTACCGTTAGTGGCGACGCCCAACTCAAAGGTTGGAAATACTGGTAAGGGTTAAAGTAACGAGAATTCTTTCGCCTTTTTACTGACTTATATACATGTACAGGCCCGAGGATGAGTATTCAAAAACCTACGTTCGCCGACTTAATACCTCTCGTCGCCGAGGAGTCCTTACTATGGCTGGACAGAAACCTTAACGCAGACCTAAATTACCTTGTTTACCATGAAGGTGCAAAGGGAGAAGGCATAGTAAAAAGGGGATAATAATGAGCATAAAGGATTTGGTGTTGACAAATTTAGGATAAAGGGACGTCTTTAGGCACGGAGAGGGCGTAGGAAGAAGTATAAAGTGGCATATGGGGAGAAGCTACTAAGTGACAGTTAGGGAGGCTAGAATGAATCGCACACATCTCTCGACCGGACGGGAAAAGGCATTACATTCAAGTGTAAACAGGAAAGCCCGAGAGGTGAGGCCAACATTAGCTTGGCATTTTCCTACCTCCCGTTCTACAACACACCATATGCTATCTACAGAAAGGGCTCAAAAGTCAAGTACCCTGTCCAAATCAGTCTAAGGCATCTCAGACATAATAACCTGAAGTTAGATTAAGATTCTATTATATAAATGAGCCGGTGCCTGAAGCTGGTGGCTTTGGATACCAGACATCGTTCACGCAACACAGTTTGTGTAGATATGACATAAGTCTCCGTCATAAATTCCCTTTTTGTAGAACACTGATTTTATTTATACACCTCTTGGTTGTCCAAAGAGGCTACCACATAAAGTTTATAGAAAGTCGGGAGAGAAGACCTGAGTAACCTTGTTAAATTTCCTTGCTTCTTTTAAGTGCTGCGATTCAGCAGGTAATAAAGTAAGTGAAACATAGAGTTTCATCACGTCTCTATAGTCTTTGTGAATGATGTCCTTGGAGTTTATACAGTGCCCTAATTCACCACTTGCAGCCCTAAAAAACGCCCATTGGGGAAGGCTTGGAATTCTTATAGATTCAACTGACCCACCTCATGGCAGTTTGAACTTTTGATTTCGACTATGTCCACCGTATGTTCCACAGTTGGGTGGTGCAGGGACGGTCACTTTGATTATAGTGAGGGTAGACTTGCTTTGCATCTTCCTCACTCACTGTTCCACTCCTCCATCCGGACCCGGTTTCAAGACAGAGTCAATAAGAGCAGAGCTGGGTGAGGGAGTCACAACACCAATAGCAGACCACTAGGCCGTCACCATAATCTTCTGTTGATGCAACGTTGGTTTTTTGAAATGTCTTGGTGCTTCGTCACGATCAAACCATTGCCCTGATCGCTTACGGTTATAATAATGGAGTAAAGTTTCGTTACAAGGCACAATTTGAACAAGAAATAGATCATTAGAACGTCGCAGAGTAAGGGAAAGCATCGAATATATTTCAAAACGCAAAACTCCTTGATTTTCATTGAGCTAATTTGGCACCCGTTTTATCTTACTTTTCACCTCATCATTGGCATAAAAGGTTGCTATCAAGTGCCTCAGATATTTCCCTGACACATTTACATGAGTTCAACACAACAAGTGCAAACATTCCCATTAAACGATTCAAAAGACGACTTGGCGAGCATACGCGCTGCTTTCGATAACTTCTCTTCAGGCCAGTACAGGTATAGGGAAACGTTGGAACGCAGTAGAAATTTAAAACATGAAATCGATAATGTTCGTCCATTTGTGTGGGTTATCTGAGGAATGTGCAGAATTTTTAAGGCTATCTTCTTACTCTCCGATTGCTTGTGGACCCTTCGCCCTACGCTCTGTTGATAATGATGGTGGTTTGCATTAATGTCAGAAAAGTTAGCGAATTTCTTCTTTTTTTATCTTCGTTATTCAGGCCTTATATGGTTTTAAATTGTACTGCGAAGGAAATTATTGGGGAATTAGTCTAAAGTACACATCAATTGTTAATCAATTAAAATTGTGTATAAAGCAACACACAAATAGCAATTTCTTTCAATTTTTAAAAGCGAGTCGAACATCGGCCAGTGTTTTTCGAACACCCTAGTACAGGACCATTTTTGGTGTTCCTCTCCTGTGCAACATAAAGAACACCCAGTAGTCAATAAGGGTATCCCTCCTGGTAAGATTAGTAGTGGTAGAACGCACTGAAGCCATTTATCGTTGCTCCTCCACTTCGGTTTACATGATTGAAGACTTCAAATTTTTAAATTAAGCCACGAGTCCTGTTTATTATTTGTTTGTAATCTGCTTTTTTCATTTACAAAATGTCTTGCAAGCACGAAATAAGGTTTTGGATCGTCTCTATGAGAGTTGTGTGATTCTATTCTACAGTAGTAACATTATCCAAAAGTGGGCCTCAGGAATACAAAGCAACCGTCCGGATCTTTCTAAGTAGGACATCAATTCATATTACTAAGGACACAAGTGCAAGTGCATTATACGTGTTTGATGGAATAATATACCCATGTTTAATGCTTCACACAACATCGATTCAGAATTTCCAAAATCATTCTGAGCGCTCTGATTGCTAACCGAAGCCTAATTTGCCTGTGAACTCAACTGACTCCGCTGACTAAATGGTCTTTCCGCTCAATGGCTGGTTTAGCTGGATTAGCAAGAAAAGAACTGCGGCCTGAAAGAAATTAAGGCAAAGTTGTCTTTTCATTAACAGCCAATTTTAAAGTTCGAAACGTGTTACCAACCACGATCCTCAATTTATTCGTCCTAATTTATTTCGGGGAAAAAGGCAGACCACGACCGAACTTGGACACATCACCAAAATTGAACATTGGAGATGTTTGATAGCTAATCTGCTGTCAAACTGACATCCAAAGCATGCAATTAGTGAAGACAGCAGAGATTATTTTGCGTTAACTGTACTAATGCTCCACGTCATATGAGGAGGGGGAGAGAAATACTGATATTGGGAGTAAAGATTAGTTCTAGTTGGATGAAGTAGGATGATAACAGTTTGTGACATTATCCTTCGTTTTGGCAAATGGTTAAAGTGAGCTTTTCAGTGATTTTGAAAGGTTTTGTCAGCAAGATATGGGAGATTAGGGGTTGTTTAAAATAGATGTCTCTTTTTATAACAATGCTCTTCCTTATCACTTATTGCCACATAGAAGTTCAGCTGCAAGGGCAGGAGATATCCTTCTGCGAGGCTCTGTGAGTTCGCAAAATAAATTTTAAGTTGGAAATAGTTTATTCGGCTTAATCGACGCACAAGTATCTTTCCAGCTACAGGTGACGTTATTCTAAATTCCATTAGAGGAAACATTTCCATAGCCTAACCTTTCGTCGCCCTAACCTTAACCTTAACCGCAACCCTAAAGCTAACTCTCATAATCCTAACCTTACTACAAACCCTCTTTGTCCTAATCCCTTCCCTAGTCCAAATCCTTACACTAAACCCAACCCTCATCTTAACTCTAGCCACTTCTCCTGGAATTTAACCCATGGTCATCTAGAAAACTGGGGTACTTGTGAGCGCATTTATTCATTGCACAACTACAGCTGGTGCTTTGTGGAATCACAATTTATTTATTCGTTTCTATAATACTACTACGCAACCATTTAAATAAAATCGCAAAAATAAAGGAGTTACTCCTGCTAAAAACGGTCGATTGAAATATTTTTCGGGTAAGGACGAGTTATATGGCCCGCTAACAACTACATGAGAACAGTGCCAACCCGCAATACCGGTATCTTTGCGGCAAATTCCAGGGAAAATACGGTTGAGTTAATAGTTAGGGTTAAAATAAGTTAGGAGTGAGTTTAGGGTTGCGGTTAGGCTTATTTTTAACTGTATGGTTAGGGTTATGATTAGGGTTACGGTTCAGGTTTGTCTTAGGGCTACTAATAGGTATAGGGTGCCCCCTAACGGGCCGCGTTGTAGATGCGCTGAACCAACAAGGGGGCAAAAGTATGGTACAGGCGGCGTTATTCTTATTTTGGGATGAGTTCCCATAACAAATGCTGAGCACGGCTTGGGTGCGCGTGCCAAACGTGGTCACACGTAGGTGCCGACTCATGCCGCACCACCCTACTGTTGCCATTTATGGCTATGGTGTGTTACGATTTTACATGTGACCAACCCAGCCTCTGGTCTTCTTCGCAATGTCTTGACACCGGGCACAAGGCGGTAAGGGCATAGAGAGTGTGGTAGATGCAGTGCAAGTCTAATATCACTTAAAACTATTTTGCGCACATGTCATTGTCCCCGCACCACTCATCTGTGGAGCATACGGTGGACGTCGTCGGACTACGACGGTCGAACTGATGTAAGAGATAGGAAACGAGAATATTTACCCTTCCCGGAATTATACGCAGAGGCAACTTTCGTATTTGGGTGGGACGTTCCTAGTTCCGCGTTCGGTTTAGGGGGACCATATGGGTGATCCTGACCTTTTTCCATTCTGATATAGTACCATTGCCCTAACGTTAATATGGAAGAGTGATACAGCTGAAATCGTCAGCAGTCACCGTGAAGATGAATTATAATTTGCAGATTAACTTGCCATTCCCGAAGTACTCCGAGTTTTGGGTAAGTGAGCGGTTTTAAGCATCAGTTTTTGAGGACCGGTAGTGGACAATGCGAAGTCTTCTAAAGCAAAAGTCGGCGAAGCCAAGAAACGTGTAAAAGCGCTCAGCAAACAGTGGTATTGTTTGCTCGCACAATCTGCGTGTCAGCCGTTTCGCATGCTTACCCCGGTGCGAAGTGTGTGCGTGTATGTGTGCGTGCATTTGGGCTCCGTCCGCATTTAACCAATCAGCAAAGGTAGCCACGAGGATCGGCGTCAGTTTGTCGCCACGCCAAGTTGCTTGTGATGCAATCATTTGCTTGACGGGGAGCATTAGGAGAACCGAAAGGCGACATGGATTGGCGACCACACCGGCGACCATGGAAGCAGGCAGTTTGCATATCAGGTCAAGATTGATTAAGCCAAGTCAGGTTGAAAGAGAGGGTAGGGCTCAGTTATGCAGACGAGGACCCCCTACTCTACATATTTGCGGTGGCCTCTGGAGATTTCGGGGAAAGCCAGATAGATAGCCTAAACGAACTCGGAACAGTACATAACTGAATAAGGATTACTTGTATGACCGAAAAACAGAACACGGGAATAGGAACGCCCTGCTCAAGTAGGAAAGGTGGTGCGGATCATAATTCCATGAATGGTACTGACATCCATGTTCTTACTCTAACGACAGTTCGACCGATGTATTCGACGAGGTCCACCAAGTGCACCACTGCAAGGTTGGAAAGGAACGGTGGATTCCATTGCATCTACCACACTCTCTCCTCACCCATCTGAGCCCTGTATCATGACAAAGTCAAAAAGACCGGAGGCCAGAGAAGGACTCAGCTTGCTGGCACGGCCGGAGTCACGCCTAGGAGTGCCGCACACCTGGCTCGCATCCGACGGACTCGGAGTGCCATAGAGACTGCAATACGAAGGAGCCATCGCAGTCTGACTCTCCATCCGCCCGTCAGCCACTCCACACAATCAAACACTGGACTGACCGAGCAGTATGAGTTATCCCGTTAGTTGCCACCCATCCAAACCACTCCTTTTAGCAAACCAGGCTCGGATCGTGCATGCAGCAAAAAGGAACATCCTCTTGAAGAAGCCGAAGATGATACGTCTACCTCACATGAGAGGTTTTAGCCCTTACACTAGCCTGAGCATAACTGTAACGTTAAGCTCAACCCTTACCATACAGTTAACATTAGCCTCTAACTAAGCTATACACTAACTTAACTCTTACTTGTCTCGCTCTTACCTTATCCCTAACCTGACACCTAACCCTAAACTTAACACTTCCCCTAACCATAAACCTAACCATATTATCCACGGAATTTGGGGCAAAGACAACGGTAACGCTGACGGTTTCTGTTCTCATATCCTGCTTAAAGAACCCTATAAGTCATCCTTAGAGAGCACTGTCAGTTGGGAGTGGAAGGAAGTCTAAACGTTCTCAGACATATAGCAAGTATGCAATGTCAACCACACTTGTATCAATAGACAAAGGTAGATTTTATGAGCACACGCAAGATGCGTGAAGACGCAATGAACCATGCTTCATTTTAGACAGGAAAGGCCGGAAGGCAAGGGCGCCCGCCTTCTTCATGTGAAAAACAGCCTTTTCGAGAGCGCACACACTTTAGTTGGACTTCACGCATTTTCATTCCTCTTGCCTTGCATTAGTTGAGGATACAGTACCCCAAACTGCGTTGGCAATTGCAAAGGAAGTGTAGCTATCAACTGAGAACAGGAGGAATGATAATCTATTCTATAACAGTGAAGTACTGCGGACACTGGCAACACCATTGTATTGAACTGGCGGAAAATACCAGGCTGAAATACAATTTTATATTTGCGTTCAACTTCCAGCTTAGAACACTCGGCTTAGAAAGTTCAGAGCATTGGACTGAGGAGCCAGTTATTAATAAGAACCTCACATCGGAAACTTACGTGGTGACGCGAAGCTGAAGGGACGAACACGCGATCAAGAGGGGGGGGGGGCGTATGGACACCGGGGACTTGAACAACGCGCGCGCCGACAAACAAACCCGCCCAATGCGATGTACCGACGTAGACACAGAAGTTTGGAGGTTGTGAGTCATACGAGAAAAAAAAATGATTAATAACCACCTCGTCGAACTGCTGCTGCCCTGCCGCTACCGCCGGTGGTTCCGCACTGGCACATGCAAAGCCTGCTCTTCTAACCCTCTCAACTGTGCTACGCTCGTTTGCGTGCGGCCATTTTTTAAGAAAACCTCCAAACACAGGCCACGGCAGTGACGGTAACTTCAGAAAATTTTGGGTGTTATCGCGCACTACCTCACCCTGCCCCTTCCACTTCTCTCTGTCCTTTCCCTCGGCGGCTCCTTTCCATCCTCTCACCTCGACCCCCGGCCTTCCGGTGTGGATCAACTGGGTTGATAAGGCCACTTGCTCTGCCTCTGCGGGCCTCTAAGTGCACGCGTCCTAGGGTCATCCTGCCATCGCAACAAAACCTCCTTTTTACGTGCCGAAAATTCCGGCTCCACTTGTCAGGTGGCCACTTCTCATGTCCCCAGTCTATTATCCTTCACAGAGTTTCACTCATTACTGACATCGCCTGCACCTCTAGGTTGAACCAAAGCAGAATAGTCAAGGCTCTTTGCGCTATCTAGGACGCCGAAATGATCCTGTTTATTCAGAAAACGAAACAGGCATTAAGGGAGGCAGCGTGGGCCCCAGAGACTGCAAAACATCACTTGTTGCAACCGGTTTTAATTCAAAGCTGACTTCTAACTATCCGTATTTTCCTAGGAAATGAGAAGTTGGCATGCGAAGTCCGGCTTGTCGTTCATTCTCTGGGTAAATGAATTAATTCATTTCTTAACGTCTTTTGAAGGTCCTTTCAGCAAGCAGTGTGCTCGTTCTCGCTTCTGTCTACATCTCATTCAGAGATGAAGAAGGTTAAAGAAAACGGTAAATGCCTAACCATTAATACCTTCGTGTGAAGTACATGGCCTGCGTATATGAGACCGGGCGTGAGAAGTAAGTAGGGGGAAGTGTCGTATGACGCAGTCTTGTTACTCCTGATACTGTCTGTTCTCACTCTTTTCAAGTCTGTCTATATATCCATGCATCTGTATTTCTATCCCTCTGTTTGATTTCAGTTGAACATCTAATATTTCGCTAGAGGATGAAGCCATGTGTTGGATCGAAAATGTTGGAACATATTGGCTGCCCTTAATTGTTCAAGGCTGCCATAAATGCGATGAACATCCCAGGGCTACTGGGACACCAATTCAAGCAGGTGTGGAAGCGGATTCGTGGGGGGCAGTTTGATTAGATAGTCTCTAAACGCTCGTTGACAATGTGTTTTCTAGTGAAACCAGTCTCCTGAGATCTACCAACTTCTAATGTGTGCTCTTGGCGAAAACGTTGTTGTGTACCCCCCTCCTGTGTGCGACTCCCTTCACTTCTGGCGCCTTTAACGACACCCGAAAGGAGAAATGGTGACGATTACAGTCAAATTGACCTGCTCTTACTGCCATCGTGCATGCGAATTCTGTAGCAGCTTTGTCGGTCACTCACCAGTCCATCGCAGTGAAATCGGTGGACCACTGTCAAGGGCCCCGACATACAGCCATCAATCACATCGAACTGGCTCAAACTGCCCGAGGACAATCGGTCCTAGCGTAGGCCTATTGGACTATGTGCGCCTTTGTGGAAGTCCTTCCCTGAGGATGGAGAGTCAGTCTTCAATGGCGCCTTCTTATTGTGGTCTCTATGATGCTTGCAGTCAGTTGGGATCCGAGCCGCACCCCTCCGCCTGTGGAAAATCCTGGCCCATTGTGTGCGAACCAAGGGGCGTGTGGCACATCTAGTCGGGTCTTTTAGCTCTGTCAGCCACTGCGCCCAATCCTACCTCCGGTTTCCTCGACTCAATCCTGATATCTGGCCCATGAAAGTTGGGGAAGAGATTAAGTTTTCGGATGAGGCTTCCAGCAAAATTGAGCCCTTTGGGGTAAAATCTTACTCTACAGGTCGGTTTCTAAGGCTACTAAGTGAATTTTTCTACTGATACCTAGACGTGAATTTAGACTGACTGAACGCACCTACGTTTAATGCTACCGATATTTTTGTTGTGCCGAAAATTGCACTGCAGTTGGGATAAAACCCGCGATGGACAGAAGCTGTGTAAAGCGGTCATTTGAGGAGGGTTTCCCATCGTATCACAATCTGAAGGTGCCTACCTCATGGGCACATTGGCTTAATGTTTCAGGTTTGTGTCGGACGAGGGCGAGATAAGCGCGTTCCTCGTAAATGGGACGTGGTGTATACGCTTGACCAACACACGGGCCAGATGAGGGCACGGCAGGCGTTATTACGGATGCGCCCCCATAACGAATGTCACCCACAGGGGCTGAGCGGTGATGGCAAGCACAGGCGCAGGTTAACGTAGCGTCAGCCCTCTATGCCCGCTATTTCGCCTCCGGTCTTCTCAATTTTCAAAGCGTTTCTGTTAATAGCAATCAGTGTTTGAAGTACAGGTCACACTTGCCGCTTTGACAATGGAGAGTCACTCAAGCTCTCCGAGACGTCAGTGAGCAACCAAACCATCTCCGGAGCGCACTTTAAATTTATCTGAATTTCATCTAAGAACTTTCACCTTTGTGGATTTCAACTTCTTTATTTTTCATGAGACTGAACCCAGGAGCGTGAGGAAAGAGAGAGTGTGAGTGATGCTTTGAAAGTCTACTACCATAATGAACTATTTCATGCGCACGTCACCTTTCCTACGCCCACCATACTCGGGGCACAGAGGCATTTACCCTCAGAAATATTGAGTTGCCGCATAAGATCCTGTGGTTTTTAAATATTCAAACTTTTATCATGTTATTATAGGTCATTTACAGAGTTGTTCCCAACCCTCTCCACGTGCCTACAGTTTTTCAATCCCGCGCTTCAAGAAAGCCGCGTGTTTGGACGTAGCCGAGTCATCGATGCACTTTTTGAAGATCCGCATCAATATTGACGTATACTCCGCTCAAATTATTTTAGTGACAGAAGAAGATAATAAGCTATAGATAAAATTCCGAGAAATATGGCGGACGTGAACAAACCTCGTAGCGGAGCTCTTTAATTATCCTTGTGGTTAATTTTGTACCGTGAGGCCCGGGATTGTACTACTGCATAACGGCTTCATTTTGACGATTTAGCCGTTGGTTATAAAATTTCTATGCATATACAGTGAAACTGTTGACTCTAAAGCCCTGAATTAATGGCCTGGTTCCTTGCTAGCAATTGATAATTCACAAATCCCTAAACATCCCACCATATATGCAGCATCGTCTTGCCAGGATGAAGGTCAGGTATGTTCCGAGGTGTTGAATCCTAGCTGGGGTTTATCCATTCTTTCTTTCATTTCTTGTTCACGTACAAGCACCAGTTTTCAGCCTCATTTAAAAACAACTTGAAAAGTGGCTTGCGTTGTTGTCAGCGCGGCGAAGTCATGGCAGAAATGAGGCAGAAACATTTGTACACTGAATTTTGCTGCCCTCACTTGAAGCACACAGAACCCAGTAACCAAGCTATGGGACGTTTACCATCGATTGCAGATGTCGAATTAGTGTTGCTTTGCCGCATCCCATCGTTATAACCCATTTTCGGATGAGTTCACAACGTTATACTCGGAGTAAGGCGTTCAGTCTATCCTCGTCGAAGCCGAAATTCCGTCTGGAGCGCGAAGCGTCCATTCTACCAAAATCAAATTCTTTGAAATGGACAAACCATTTCTGAATTGTTTTTATTCAGCAAAAGAATCTTCCCCATAACAGCACAAATTTTTCTGGTGACCTTCACTGTTTTAACGTCGACAGTAAACTTGAATAAAATATCTTGTCGGAAATGTTCATTTTCGTCGATATGACAATCCATTTTGTCTGAACTTTAAGGAATAAAACTTAATTTAAATTACAAATTATCAACAATTTCTGAAATCATTTGTCTAGAGGAACGAAATGAAATGTGATATAAATGTATCGAACAAAATTTAACATGAGAAAATTTGAACTAATTGACAATCACGGGAGTTTTTCGGGTAACCCAATACTTCCGGTCATCGCGTGGGATGTCTGGAAGCAACTTAACCATTTTAAGTCTTGCGGCCATCCCGTAACCGGTGCTGTCGCAGTTGCTGCATGCGTGAAAGGTGCGCACAGGTTTAGTGGACTGCAAAATACTCAAACATTTTATCCCAGCTGGAATCTTTAGGGATGGCAGATGTCGAATTAGTGTTGATATTATTGGCTCATAGAGATAGGTGATAGGTGTGGTTTGGACGAGGGATAGAGAAGAAAATTATCCCAGACATTTATGCTTATGGGCGGCAACGGCCGTGATCAAGTGGGCGGTTACTATGGGAGAAATAAGCCTCTTCCACGAATTGTGTTCATAATGTGAATCCAACGCGAAAACGATACAGAAACAGCGAAGGGCCGAGGGTAAATATGCCTTGTATGGCCGCCTAAACAGGACACTATAAAAGGGACCACGTGCAATGCATGTAGCTTTGCGCCAAATTCCAAGGAAATTATGTTTAGGATTAATTCGAGGGTTAGAGTTAAGGTTAGGGTTAGGTTAAAGTTTGGGGTTAAGGTCAGGGTTAGGGATAGGCTCATGACAGGGCTCAGGGTTAAGGTTATTTTCTTGTTAAACATAGGTTTTGGGTTTAAGATAGGGCTAGGGTTAAGATTAAAGTGACAGTTTAGCTTTATGTTAGGGTTAGCGTTAGCGTTAAGACACGGGTATATTTATTATTCCTGAAATTTACCGTAAGGCCACCTATTTGAGGCGGGCGGGATGGGTGCTTTTCCCGTGCCACGTTAAGGCAACCATACAGGGCATTCCTACCGGGTCGAATTTTGCCTCAAGCTCTCCTTCACATGGTTTTCCGAATGGCGTCTCCCAATTCGCCTCTGAGTTGCCGTGTATGACTCCTCCTGCTAGGCTTGTTCTTTCCGACGTATCTACTTAATTTTTCTCTCATCGAAAAGTTAGTAGGCAAACACTATTTTTCAGCAATTCATCATCAGCTCGTTAAAATTACGGGGGAATAGAGTTGTGAGCTCGCATTCTCTCAGCGAGTGAACAGTTGGGGCAGGTTACGCATGTGGGTGGCAGTTGAATGCGAGAAGATGTAGAAGATCAATCCTTTGCCAAAGTTGGTAGACTCTAAGCCTTCATTATCACCGCTTTACGCCTTGGTCCTCTCAAAGTACTGCTGGTTGGAGATGGTGATAGCAGGCTTTGGAACATTAAAAACAACTAAGTTTGAATAAGGCCGTCATCATCTTCAAAAACACGACTGTTGAGCATAAAGGAAAGAAGTTTAGTTACTGCTTTTAACCCTTTCTCTGTACTTTAACCGGCCTATGCTTCTCTCCCCTTCGTGTCCGATGTGTGCTTATGGTCTGACCATTGGGTAAAAATTAGAATCTTCCGATGGGCAAGGCAAAGCGGCGGTTTCAGACGAGGACGAAGCATCTGATTTGGGGTGATATGCAGTCACTTCGTATTTGGGGTGTACTCTTTATACACCTTCAACATCCTTCTAATTAACAAACTAGTGTGTTCAAAGCTGCCATGAAATACTGAGCTGGTATATGTCTGGTTGATTGAGTCCAATACTGTTCACGCGGACAGAATGTCGTGCAACCTCAAAGCTAAATTGACGAGAAAATTAAAAATAAAGTTTACATAAGCCTCAGGCATTGGTGCTCATGTTTGAAAATATAAACGCTGGAGTTAGGGTGGTGGGGAGTTACCTCCATGAAATTCAGCCAACATAATGTGGGAAGTAGATGAATGAAAAACCATTAAAAGGTATATTTCTGTTTAATAGTTCATATACACTACCCCGTTCGAGACCGGGAGCAAAGCAGTCTTTTGGATATCATTGCCACTGATATCCATTCCCCGGAGTGGCCAATGCTTTTAGCAGGGTTTTTGGATGTTATAAGTTTACTTTTAACTGTGTCATCCAAACGGGAGTTGCAATTTCTGTGTGTGCAACGACTTGTGTTCGTTTTCCTTCTGGCATAGAAAAATTTTGGGTCAGTCACCATTCTTGCAAACGCATGCTTTTCAGATCGTGGGATCTTTGTCTGTCACTGGTACATTCGATACTGGCTAATTCCTAGGTAAGGGTGACCTTCATCTAATTCTGTCTGGGACCTTTGGCATATTTTCATCTGCCTCTAGCGATAATATAAAGGCGTCAAAATCCAATCTCAACCTCCACAGGAGTAAAGCTTCATCAAATGGTTAGAGCTTTGGCTGTACCCAGGCCTTGCTCTTGCACATGTGGGTTCTAACTCCGCCGAGGCCACGGCGTTTTTGCAATTGGGTCGGATTATTTATTCAAATCTGAAAAATTTATCAATATATGGGCTTACCCTTAAATTCGGCAGCGTTATGGTGATTCTCTGGCTTCACGAATCGTTGTTAGGGATTAAATTGATGGGCTTAAATTTGTTTCGGTTATATATATTTTTTTCAGTTTTCGTCAACTTATTAAGTTAAATTTTAGTTTATTCGCAAGAATGCTCGGGTTTTGTCTCGACAATGGTCTGTGAACTGGCGATGATAATGATGGTGGTGGTGGTGATGGTGCGAATCCCCAGATCGGGGCAGGTCTTAGTAAAAATTTTTCGGGTTTTATGCTTTGTGCCGTCCAAGTTTTTCGAATTTATCCGAATTCGTCAATTTAACCGGAAAATTTTAATCTCATTGCTGAATTTGGACACTGACCTTAATAAATAATGCATAATTCTGTTTTCATCATTTGACCGTAATAGTTTACCGTTAGAGAATAGACAGGCATCAACGGAGGACTGGATTTCTATGTATTACAACGAATGCTGTGATTGATTTTAAGTAAATATAAACGAGTTTTTTCCTAAAAAGCAAGGAGAAGAACGTAGCAGTCGGAACTGAACTCTTCTAAGTGTAGTAGATTGGATGTTACAAAAACGATAATTTCGGAATTTGAAGAGCGGAGACCAATGAGACTTAGGCTACAATTGTTTTAAGTTCATGTGTGCCTTACTTAACCAACTGCAAATAACGACTAAAACCCAAAACAAAAACAGACAGATGCAGAACTTTCAGCGCACCTTTACGAGGTCGCCTTTCTTCATTTATACCACCAGAGAACGGTGGTAGATCTGTCGGATAAACCAATTAGTGTGCAGTAATCTTGCTGTCTGTTGAATCACAATCGACTGTAAGACAAGCAAAGATGAAGTACATGCATGCTGTATGAGGTGGACAGTCATGTACTGGATAATTCTAATCCAAAGTAAACGAGGGCCATTGGTTGTCGGGGAGATTTGATTTTGCTTGCCTGGAAATTCAAATCTTCGACTCATCAAGTGTCTGCTGATTCAAGGACAAATTCAGCTATTCCACTGTTGCTCAACATTGACAGAATCGCCTCTCAGTGGAAGTTGACGGCAACGACTAGCTCAGCTTATGTGCAATACCTTTGCTAACTCCTGCAATAGGTCTACACCTCGGCAGTTCGACCGTAGATTTCGACGAGGTCCACAGTATGCTCCACACCAGGTGGTGCAGGGACGGTGACTTGCGCGTGAATTAGTTTTAAGTGATAGTAGCCTTGCGCTGCAGCTACCGCACTCTCTCCTCCCCCCCCACCTGAGCCCGGTGTCAAGACAGAGTCAAGAAGACCGGAGATAGGAGAGGGCGCATGTGGCTGGCGCGGCCGGAGCCGCCCCTGGGTATACCACCACACCTGACTCGGATCCCACGGAGTGGGAGTGCCATAAAGGCCACACTAAGAAGGAGCCATTGCCGCCTGACTCTGAATCCGCCAGTCAGCCACTCCACACAAAACACACATTGGGCTGACCACGTGGTCCGAGTTATCCCGGCAGTCGGCAACCTTCCAAGCCACGGCTTTTAGCGCACCATGATAGTTTCAAGCGCGTCAGATTGTTTAAAGTGAGGAAAATGCGCTGAGCTGTTGACCTCACTCTCTCCCCCACCCCCACAATCAGACCACCATCCAAGCCAGTTAGTTGTCTGAGGTGGGAGTGGGCGCATTGGCTGACGGGTCGGCGTACCCGTCTTCGCGCGCCACAGCACGACCTGGCCCCCATAACGCACACACCAGGATTCACAAACTCAGGGGATATGGAGCAGCCATCGCCGTCTGACTCCCAGTCCACTAGTCAGTCACTCGACACACACAGCACATACACTGAGCCGACGGCGTGTTCTGGTCGAAGCGTCAAATTGGCAGACTTCCCAGCCACGGTTTCTAGGAAACCGTGATATACTCTGGTAAATGGTGATTGTGAGGGTGTTATCGATGCATTGCTGTAGGTAGTGTGTGCTGATGTAGCTTAGCCTCCGGTGGTTTACCGGAGGTTGTCGAGGAGGTGCATGTGTCCTAATAGGCCCATGCGGTGTGTAAATGTGCGGGAGCAGTGAGGTCAGTGAAGGCGGGCGCGTCGACTGTATGTCGGAGCCCCAGGCAATGGTTCACCAGCCTCCGTGCGATGGATTCGCAGGTGACCGACCAGGCCGATGCCTTAGTTCAAGTTTCGGGCGCAGTGTGGGCAGGAAAAATCGGAAGAGGCTGGGACGATGTCATTCATCGTAGTGGGGGTGGCAGGGGCGCTAAGAATGGCAGGAGCGGAGGGTGTGCATGGTGTATCGGTGTTGTCGGCATTGTGGTGAATTCCGCTGTCATGGATGCGCATGTGACCGAATAGGCCCATGCGAGGAGTGAATGTGCGATGACAGTGAGGGCAGTGGAGGCGACGATCTCTGCTGTGTGATGGTGCTCCAGGCACTGGCTCACCGGTCTCAGTACGATGTATTCGCAAGTGACTGACCAGGCCGATGCGTGAGGTGAATGTGCGGTCGCATTGAGTACAGCTTAGGAGAGATTCCCCATCGCTGATGGTGGTGGTGGTGATGGTAGTGAAGGCGAAGGCGGTGGTGGTTGCGGTGGTGGGGGTAACAGGCGATGAGTAGATGGATGTGGTCTCTATGATGGTGGGAGTAATGGAATTGATGTCAGGAGTGAGGGTGGGTGAGTTAGAATGAGGGTTGGCAGAATTTGACGTAGAAATTGGAATTGTCGGATTGTTGGTGCATTGCGTCCGAAGATGTCCAACCAGGCCGATTCGCGCGCGGAAGATGCGTTGACAGCGCGGGCATGTTGGCAGGGCCTGGGCATTGGCGGTGTTGGTGCGGGGCGCTGGTGACTTTCGTGCCACTCTTTTGGCCTTGGCGGCGGCGATCCGGTTGGCCTCATAGGATGCTGAACCAGTCTTCACTGATCTTCTCCATGCCGGTCTATCCTGGGTGAGGTCCTCCCAGGTCGCCGAGTTGATTTGCAGTTGCTTCAGCGATTTCTTCAAAGTGTCCTTGTTGCGTCGTTTTTGACCTCCCTGCCGGCGAGAACCCGTAGCGACATCTCCGTAGAAAAGTCGTTTGGGTAGTCGCTCGTCGTCCATTCTTACCAGGTGGCCTCTCCATCGCAGTTGCACTTGCCTCAGCATGGCATGGATGCTGAGGATTCTGGTCCCCTCCAGGACTTCCGTGTCCGGGATCCTGTCTTGCCATCTCAGCTTCAGTATTCTGCGGAGGCAGCTGAGATGAAAGTGATTCAGCTTCCTGGCTTGGTTCAAGTAGACGGTCCAGGTTTCCGCTCCGTAAAGGAGTGTCGTCAAGACGACGGCCTTGTACATCTTCAGTTTGGTGTCAGGTGAATACCGTGGCGATGCCAAACGGAGGCCTGCAGCCGGCCGAAGGCCTGACTAGCTTTGGAAATCCGTTGGGCAACCTCGTCATCGTTTCTCGTGTTGCGCGACATCGTGCTTCCTAGATAAGCGAAGGTTTCCACGTTTTTGAGTTGAGCACCGTTGACATTGATTCGAGGAGCATTGTATTCCGCGCTGGGTGGCGGCTGATGCATGACAACCGTTTTGGCTGTACTGATTGTTAATCCAAAATCGGTGCAGTCTTCGACGAAGAGGTCCATGCTCCTTTGCATGTCCTCCTCTGTCACGGTGTTAAGGGCGCAGTCGTCCGTGAAGAGCAAGTCATGGACTGTAGTCGTAGACACGCGCGTTGGAGCCTGCCTACGCCGACTGTTGAGAAGGTGCCCGTCAGTTCTGTAGGCGATGCGAATACCAGGCTGCTCATCACGGTAGGCGTCCATCAGCATAGCCGAGAACATAAGATGGAAGAGGGTGGGGGCCAGTACGCAGCCCTGCTTCACTCCGTTGGTCACTGCGAATGCTTCGGATACCGTCCCGTTGTCAGTGACGCGCGCCGTCATCCCGTCATGAAGCTGACGCACCATGTGCGTGAACCGCTCAGGACAACCAAATTTCTGCATGACTTTCCACAGTCCGTCACGATTCACCGTGTCAAAGGCTTTCGTTAGATCCACGAAGGTAGTGTATAGGTGAGTTCGCATCTCCTGACACTTCTCTTGTAGCTGGCGGGCGGCAAAGATCATATCGGTTGTTCCGCGGTGTCGGCGGAAGCCACATTGGCTTTCTAGGAGCAGTCCTGCTCTAGGTGGCCGTTAAGACGATTGAGAAGGATACGGGCGAAGATCTTCCCGGCGATGTTGAGCAACGAGATGCCTCTGTGATTATCACAGAGTTGCCGGTTCCCCTTCCGTTTGTAGAGATGGACGATGGTCGCGTCTTTGAAATCCTGAGGAACTTGTCCTTGGTGCCACATCTCCTGGAAGAGTGTTGAGTTCTGACATCAGCCGGGGCCCACCGTGCTTTTATACTTCCGGTGGAATTGCGTCGGATCCCGGTGCTTTACCGCTGGAAATCTGCTGCACGGCCCGGATGGTTTCTGGTAGGGAAGGCGGGAGATCCAGGTCATTGTTCGTGTCCACTTGAGAAAGCCGGTCAATGGCAGCATCGGAGATGGCTGATGAGCAATTAAGGGCATTTCTAAAGTGCTCGGCCCAGCGCTTCAGAATTTGCGATTTCTCTGTCAGCAGTGTTGTGCCGTCAGAGCTGAGCAGCGGTGCGGACCCCTTGATACACGGGCCGTAGATGGCCTTGATGGCTTTGAAAAAGTTTTTCATTTCATTGCGGTCCGCATACCCCTGGATTTCCTCAGCCTTTCGGATCATCCAGGCATCCTGCATCTCCCGCAGCCGTTGTTGTACAAGGCACCGGCATCGGAAGAAGGCTGCTTTGGTGGCATCAGTCCGAAGGTCCATGTAGGCTTTGTGTAGTCCATTCTTCTCCGCGAGTAAGTTGCTGATGTCGGTGTCATTGTCGTCAAACCAGTCCTGGTGTCGATGGCGTGCGCGTCCGAGAACATCGAGGGCGGTGGACTGGATGACATTTCGCAGTTGACACCATCGTGTCTCCACGGTAGCGTTATCATCTGGAGCATGCAGGTCCTCCAGTTTCCCGGTTATTTGGTTGCTGAAATCAAAACAGTGAGCAGGCAAATTTAATAAAAGAGTATTTAACTTACATGGTGGCCTCTTACCTTGGGACCTTCGTCGGGGTTGCATTCGGAGCCTCATCTGGGAGATGACGAGGCGGTGATCTGTCGAACCATCGGCATCGCGGATCGCCTTGGTTACCAGCACGTCCTGTCGATCTCGCCTCCGGACGAGAACATAGTCCAGCAGATGCCAGCGCCGTAACCGAGGGTGCATCCACGTGGCCTTCTCCCGCGTCGGAAGGCGGAAGAAGGTGTTGGTCAGCAGGAGACGGTGTTCCGCACACGTGCGCAGAAGAAGGAGGCCGTTATCGTTACAGCTACCGAGACCGTGGGGACCCAGCACTCCCTGCCAGGCAGCGTGGTCCGTCCCGACGCGGGCATTGAAGTCACCAAGGACAATTAACGTGTCCTCTTTTGGCACAGTCGCCAGCAAGGCGTGCAGGTTATCGTAGAATTTGTCCTTCGCCGCATCAGAGCTCGTCATTGGGGGAGCGTAGGCACTGATGATGGTGGCGAACTGGTCTCCCCGAAGAGGCAGGCGGAGGCTCATCAGGCGATCATTGATACCCTGCGGCAGACAGGGCAGACGTCCCACGATGTCGTTACGGATGGCAACGGCAACACCAGCGTCGCGTCGCTCTGCCTTTGGCCGGCCGCTCCAGAAGAAAGTGTAGCCGGCACCCACCTCCTCCAGCTGACCCTGCTCAGAGAATCGGGTCTCGCTGAGAGCAGCAATGTCCACCTTGTAGCGCGCCAGTTCTCGAGCGACTAGCGCAATCCTCCGTTCCGGCCGGTTGCTCCTAGGATTGTCTTAAAGGGAACGAACATTCCAGGCTGCTAGTGTGAGTGGACTCACCCGAGCAGCCTGGAGAGTATGGCGAGGGGGATGGGGACGGGGGTATTGTTGTTCGTTTGAGTTTTACGACCGCGTAGTTTGCGATCTGCGAGCCGCGGCCTGCTGCAGAAGACGTGAGACCCAGCATTTTTTCAGGGCACATTTTCTAGCCTCTTCCTCCGCGAGGAGGCAAGCAGTGCTTTCCCTAAATAGGGCTGCTCGGACATCCCAGACGGCTGCCGAACTCCACTATGGGTCACGGATTTGTTTTAGTGGGAGGACGACCCGAGTTAGTCTGAGCCACCTACGGGGTTGCTGTCGCCCCCACCGTAGGACTTTTTGAGAGGGGGAGGTGGGAAGTTCGGGAGTCAGACATACCGGGTGTGGAGGCACACACAACACCGGAGACCCTCACCTGGTTTAGCCCGCCGGTCGTGACGGTTGCCCGGGGTGTGGCCACTGGGAAGAACCCAACTTCGAGGAGCCACAGGTGAGAGTTGGGTACCAGTTAGAGGCGGCCACAGGAGCATTCACCACCTGTACGAGACAAATGGAGCGACCAAATGCAAGCTGTGTGGTGCTGCCCCTAACTAGTACCCCTACACCCCAGGTCTACACCTACAAACTATCTCTCAGCACTCGCATACTGATACAGAGGAATAGACAAAAAACTCCGAATTACTAGTCAGAGAATTGCAAATATAAAACAAAATAGTAAAAGTAATATTACGATATTTTAAAACACCTAGTTTTTAGAAAATTGAAAAGACCGATAACGTCAAAAATCGTTATAGACGAGAAAACTGAAGTTTTAGTAATACCTAAAGTCCGCCCATCCATATAAATGTGTAACTAAAACAACACAATCAGAAAAAGGTTTTAAAATAGGAAACCAGGCTGACACAGAGAACCAGTATGAAAATATTTACGGGTGCCAGTATCCTTATGTGAGAAGAAGTAGACGCGATCACTGTGACAAGAAATTTATTCGCCTGACGTTTCGGATTCCAGCTTGAATCCATCTTCAGAGACAAAAATAGGCTGTTTCTAAGTAGGGTTTATTCCTCTAAAATGCTGTCTTGCTGTTGGTGCTTACTAGTGGATCTGCAAGGACAGTCCCTTGTGTCCCTACATCTGTCGTCACCGAAATTGACAACTTGTCGTCTTGTGATAGTGAATAGAACTGACTCAGGACTTTGTTTATAAAGAAGCAGATTTGCCATTCATCGATTTCCTCCTCTGAGACGCGGTGTCTGACTAGGCCCTGTGCTTCAGTCTGTGCCTGTTAGACCTCACAGTTTCCCCTCCCGCAATTCATAAACGCCACTTTCTGTCTAGGGATTTGACAAGCTAACTATAATAGTGTGATTGGGCCCGAAATCCATAGTGCGATCATTAGAGAGATAGATCTGAATTTAAGCTAAGCCAGTTTGGCAATTAACTCGAGGGCCTTACCGTTAAGGTGACTGCTTCCCTCAGACAATTTATGACAGTTCGATAGTCACATGCAATTATGTTCACCGTGTTTCCCGCTGCAAGGTGGACGCAGGGATGGTGGCTCGCGTGTGCATTCTGATAGAAGACTTGCGGAGCATCTACCGCATTCTCTGCCGCTCTCTCTTCCCACACCTGCCAGGTTTCATGACAGAATCAGGGAGACCGGAGGTGGCATCGGATGCAATGACTGACAGAGTTAAAAGGCTCGACTAGGCCTGCCGCACACCCTCTGGTTCGCACACCATGGGCCAGGATTTCACACAAGCGGAGGGGTGCGGCTCGGATCCCAACTGACTGCAAATGTCAATGGAGGTCACGTCAAGAAGGCGGCACTGCAGACTGACTTCCCGTCCCGAGGGAAGGACTTTCACGAAGGTGCAGATAGCCCAATAGACCGAATTTCCTGGGGCAGTTTTAGCCAGTGTCCGAGCTCTTGGCAGTGGTGCACCGATTTCGGTGTGATCGACTGACAACTGACCGACAGGACTGCTACACAATTAGCATGCACGACAGCAGCAAGAAAAGGTGACTGGGACTACGGAGTTGGTGGTGAGAAGCTAGTGGTGGTGGTCATGTAGTTGGTAGTGCTCGTGGTGAAGGAAATTTCGAGCGTAGGATGTCGTTTGATTGTGTTAAAACTGTAGCGATTTGGGCCGCTTTGTGTGCGCCAGTTAGACCGAAAAGGTCCATGAGGTGTCTGAATTTTCTACGGCAGTGCAAGTAGGTGAGGCGTGCTTGAAGGGTGTATTTTTGGGCTCAAGGCACTATTGGCCGGTTCATATGTGATGGGTTCGTAGACGACCCATCAGGTCAATGCATGATGACCAAGCATGAACGGAACGGGGCAAGGCTGAAGGGAATTGACGTTGGTGGTAGTAGGAGCAACTATGGAGATCTGTTGCAGGATGTTCCAGGTGTCCTCAGTGGTGATGCTAATCCTGGCAGTAATAATTCATTGGTAACTGAGAGATGGTTTAAGGATGTTGCCAGTGCGTTGGCTCAGTAGATGTCCAACGAGGCCGTGTCATGAGAACTCGGGTCACTTTGAGAGCTGACTCTAGCATCAACCTCCAACATAACAGTTACGGGTCTGCGCAGTTAGCCAGCGCATTGCTGTGTAGTGTACGGGTGTGATGCTAGGCTTCTCTTTACTTGGCTACTGCTCATCTCAGGTCAAATCGTTCCCAGCTTAGAGCCGAGACGGATACCCACTGGTCGTGAAAGAAAGGTCCCTTGCACATATAAACTACTAAAACCCATTATTTGAGATTCCTTAGCGTGCGAACATGCCTCTGAGCCTTCCTCATCCTGTCGGCTTCAAATCAACGTTGCGGAGAATCGTCCTGTGGCAGAAAGTTTTAGCCTGTCAGTGCTAGGTAGCCTTATCCTCTCTCGCTAGCAGAGGTTTCATCGAGGTGACGGAAGCCGTGGCAGCAGAGCGCAGAACTTTTGTGGAGTTTTACTCCACCCACATAAACATCGAAATGAACGGATGGTTTATAGAGAGGATGTTGATCGCACTGTTTACAGCAAAACGATCTCTCCCTTATAGTCTGCGTATTATTTTTTTAATTTTAATTTAATCAAACAACTACGATATTTTAACTGATGTTTACTCAAACTCTCGAAAAACATCGTCCAATTGAAGGAATGTTGAGAGAAGGCTCTAAGCATGTAAAATCAAGAGGTGATTTTACTTCTTTTCGTAAAATTTAATTTCGATGTATTCATCTGAAACAGTTTTCAAAGCAGACTGAGAATACACCCTCTAGTTGAGGAGACCAGCGGCAAACCGAGCTTCTAGTTATGTTAACGTTCGGGTTTTCATATTTTCAAACGTAATTCGCAAGCTTTGAGAAAAGTTCGTGGAACACACCCTTTCAGTTATGGTCATGAGGGCCGATGTGGAAACGTGAAAATAATTCCATCAGGTTGAAGTGAATGCCGGTGTAAAACTCGCGAATATAAAGGCCCCCGTGACGCGATCAAAGCACAATGCGTATATAGTTGTTGCACTATAGCAAGCATGCCACGTAACCTGGTCGTCGAACGACCTTTGAAATATATTAAATATTTTAACAGGCAACACAACGGACAACACAACGCTGAACATTAAAACGATTCAATGCTCAACTTATTTGGGTTTGAATTCCAACTTATTCAAAGCTGGATTTGGGTACGGCTGTCTGAAGAGGGCTAATAAACCAGAAAAAGATGTCCAGGTCTTCCTGGCCGTTTGCTTCATTCTTTTCTACAATCCCGTGTGCTCTAAGGTTACCATTTCGTTAAACTTAAGATGATAACTTGAAGAAAGTTATTCAGAGCCGGTTGATGCGAATAACTACGATGACGTCCATCAGTTTCACTAGAATACCAGCGCAACATACAGGATTTGTAGTTGACAGTTGTCATATGTGCATACAATGCGTGCAGAATTTGTGAACTATTGGTAGCATTTTAGTTTTACGATACGATTAGATTTAATGCGACTTGATGGACTCGAAGGAAAAAGTCCCCACGGTCATGACGGTCAGAAGCCGCCCTTCGAGAATGACAAGTGTCCTAAATTATCCGTTGCATTAACGAATACTCGTTTAGTTTGAGGTAAGCCTGTTGTTGGAGTCCTCATCATGACTCGAATAAGCAGCACAGTTTTGTGACCAATAGATGTAAGACGAGCCGCCCAGACTGCTACCGGTGTAGCTCGTGTTGGAGGCGTGTATCAGGCATTTTGATAAAATGGAAACTTGGTAGTTGAGTGTTTGAGCAACCAGCATAATGAAGGAGCACGTAGGATTTAAGGAATGGGGAAGCAGAATCTTTACCCACTATGCGGTGTTCGAAAGGGGTAGCCATCCAATGGAGAAAACAGTGCAGGCGGTTCTAGCAAGTGGAATGCGATTCAGGCGAGATATTTCAGTGCGTTTGTCCTAAATGCCCCGGCATTTTTTTATGTGAGAGGAATGCATTCAGTAAACTTCGAGCACCTATCCTCCACGAGATCTCGATAGCCCTTCCGCACATCTCAAACGCGAAGCAGTCGCCACTCTCCCCCCGCCCTTCAGAGTGTCGTTGAGGGCGCCGGAGGCGAAGGCCTCTGGACACGCGAGAGCGTTATCGCTGAGAGCACAACTTAGAAGTTGGTCGATACGCAGGAAACCCACTATACAAGAAAACACGATAGCCATACGTGGAATGTCGATGAGCGTTTAGAGACTATCTAATCAAACTTCCTCCCCCCCCCCCACCCACCCACCAATATACATCCACAACTGCTTGAAGTTATGTCCCAGTATCCCTGGGACACTCGTCGCACTTATAGCAGCCTGTAACAATTAATGACATCGAATAGACTTCAAAATGTTCGCTCTAACACATGACTTTGTTCTCGAATGCGAATACAAGACGTTCATCTGACTTCAGACAGATGACTAGAAAGACCTATGCACGGATAGACAGACAGACTTTGGGGAGAATTAGAACAGGAGATAAGGAGTAAGTAATGGCCGCATCAGGAGTAAGGAAGTTCATTGAGTGACATTCTTTGACAAGACTGAGTCATGTGACGCTTCCTTGTAGTAACTCCTCACGTTCAGTCTCATTGACGCCTAATATGGTGGGTACAGAGAAATGAAGGACGTGAAAGTTACATGAATGTGATAATGGTTAGGCATTTAACGGCTTCTTTAACCTTCTTCCTATCTGAATAGGATGATTACAGAAGCGTGAACGAGCACATTACTTGCTGAAAGGAACTTCCAACGGCGTTTAGAAAGGAATCAATTCCTTTACTTGGAAACTGGACAAGAAGCCAGACTACGTATCTCGAATTTTCGTTTCCCTAGACAGAAGTAAGTTATAAGTCAGCCTTGAATTAGAACAGGTCGCAAGCAGTGAGATTTTGTAGTCTCGCAATTGCGCTGCCCTTCCTCATGCCTCTTTCGGCGTTCTAGGAGCCTTGACTATTCTGCTTTGGTTCAACCTAGAGGTGCAGGTGATGTCAGTAATGAGTGAAACTCTGTGAAGGATAATAGACTGGGGACATGAGAAGTGGCCACCTGACAAGTGGAGCCGGAATTTTCGGCACGTAAAAAGGAGGTTTTGTTGCGATGGCAGGATGACCCTAGGACGCGTGCACTTAGAGGCCCGCAGAGGCAGAGCAAGTGGCCTTATCAACCCAGTTGATCCACACCGGAAGGCCGGGGGTCGAGGTGAGAGGATGGAAAGGAGCCGCCGAGGGAAAGGACAGAGAGAAGTGGAAGGGGCAGGGTGAGGTAGTGCGCGATAACACCCAAAATTTTCTGAAGTTACCGTCACTGCCGTGGCCTGTGTTTGGAGGTTTTGCTTAAAAAATGGCCGCACGCAAACGAGCGTAGCACAGTTGAGAGGGTTAGAAGAGCAGGCTTTGCATGTGCCAGTGCGGAACCGCCGGCGGTAGCGGCAGGGTAGCAGCAGTTCGAAGAGGTGGTTATTAATCATTTTTTCTCATATGACTCACAACCTTCACGCTTTTGTGTCTACGTCGGTGCGTCGCATTGGGCGGGTTTGTTTGTCGGCGTACTGTATAATGTTGCTGACTTTTAGCAGCGCTCTTATGCTTAAATAAATTTTATGAATTTAAAGTACTCCCTCCAGAGGGTGAGTCTAGTTCGGCACTATCAATGTCAGCACGTAGACGAGGCTACTTTGTATTTGTACATATAAATATTAATATATGTACTTCGGTTATTTTTCTGCGTCCATATGATGATTAATTAGGCCTTCCTGATCTGTTTTTAGGCTGGAGTTTTTGAATGCGTCCAAACTTACCCGTCTGGGAAGAATCTGTGTGATGTTCCTTGCATGTTGTCTTATACAGTAGATGACCTTACTCGTGCAAAATCGCGATAGGAATTTGAATGCGTAGGTAAGCTTATATTTGTCCAGTTATTTGGATTTGCTGACTGGATTTAAGGTTTCTAAAGCCATATACGAAAGAAACTGCATTTTCCGATCACCTCATCGAAGGAAAACAGGCAGAATTAAGGTGAAATCGGAGGTTTCCGGAAATTCAAAAAATTTCATAATACAGAGATGAACCAAATAAGCATCAATATTAAATTGGAAGTATAGGATGTGATATATGTTTTATAAAATAATTTCCGCTAATCCGAAATTTAGAAACCAATCGACAGAAGATCAGCAATTTTTGTAAAATCTTAGCACATAATCTGATACTCTGTTTCGTATTGGCAGCCTTAGAGGGGGTATAAAAATTAACAAATGTGGCAAAAAACGCTCCAATATAAAGCGCAAATTGAGTTTGTTCATCTTAAGAAGAAAATTCATCACTTATTAACATGGAAGTCGCAAATCGATAAATCTTCCTCATTTTCACCTTGATTTTACTTTGCAAATAGGTAAAGTCCGCATATATTCGTCAGCGGAGTACCTAATTAATGCGCTATTGAAACGGATAATTTAGTTAAACTCGTTTTTGAATTGATCTTTAACATACTACTTGTCGCCTCTTGTTGTGAACTTTCATTTTTCTTGGCAATGAGTTTTCATCTTTTGGTGAACCTAAAAATATGACGTAAATATCCATCTCCATTATTAGGAACATCCATAAGCTCGCTACCTCAGTAAGTGATTTTACGAACTATCTTATTTTGAAGTTTTTTATAAACTCATAGAAGAGGACCTATATTTACCTCCAATCGATTAAAAACAGGGAAAATCGTGAAATTTAATCGGTATTTCAAGGATGAGCTGAAAATAATTGTAATCTAAAAGCAGAAATAGCAACAAAGAAATTTGACAAAAGAAAAGTTCTCTTAATATTCAAAAGATGGTATGCTTGCACTATCACCTGATAATTTTATTTGAATTTATTCGTTGAATTTACAGGCACATTTTACGTTTTCAGAACTTGCCACTTTTTAAAAGTTAGTATTTCTCAACAAAATAATATTCCTTTCCCCTTTTACTTTAAGTTTGAAATTCTCTTGAGGTTGTTCATTAATATTTCAAAACTTTGGTACATGCGTTGATGCCGTTTTGCGAATGATGATCAATCTTTCGTAACTTTTGGCATTTTGCATCCGTCAGGAAACTTATCGTACTAAAGATAAGGAGCATGTATATCCCCTTCTCGGCCAGGACACGAGAATAGGAACCCCAATTAATACCAGTAATATAGCAGAATTTGAAGTAGTAGCAGGGCAGGCTTGTTAAGGTGTTATTTCTGCTAGTTGTATTAAATTGATTCGGAAAAAGCTGTGTAATAATAAAGATTCAATTCAGATCGGTTTATTGATGGAAAAATGGGGCTACATTGGGCAAAATCCGACGTTTCTTGCTATTCAGTAATTTTCTTACGCTAATAAAAGTTACGGGTCAAATTATTTTGATTTTCTGCGCAGTAATACGAAGGAAACTTAATAAAAACTGGAAGAATGTGGAATATATCCCTTTAGAGAATTGAAAATTTGTTTTTTGTTAACGAAAGTTGGGTGAATGCAGGTTTGAGAGATCACATTGTTTTCAGAAAAATAAGAGCATAGTTAGTTTAAAAAATCACGTGTTGCAAAGATTTACGTTTTGTACCAAAAATACGCCGGAATAAACTTTTGTGAATGTACTTTGTTTTACCACACCGATAGTTAGGAACTTAAACGCGCATATATACGAGACGCGATGACACCGCCACTTTTCGCTGTCACGGCGTACGCGAAGCCAATCAAGACAATTTCGGTCTGCAGTTGACTATAAATGAATAAGGAACCTTGAAACAGATGGGGCACAAAATTGAAATTTTATCGCAAAATCTTAGTAAATATTCGGCAACTCTCCTGTGCGTTTGAAATCTTAGAAGTAGACAGAGAAGTAAGCAAATATATCGAAAAACGCTCTAATAGAAAGAGGAAAGTGAGTTCTTTAATTTTCAACAGAAATCGTATCCCTACTTTTCAGTGATGTCAAAAAATAATCTGTACTAAAGGGTGCTTACTGACCTGTAATGCTTTGCTGTATGAACCAATATCCGTTTCTTCTTTTGGCTTCGTAATCTCATATACTCTCTTGTTCCTCTCACCTGTCGCGGTTCTCTTGATTCTTGGTATAGGGAACCTTCTATGACCTGATCCCAGTCGCTTTACATGGTGCTTTGCCTCTCGTGTAATCTGCCTAAATTACGCATTTTAAGCCCAAAATATTTCATAGAACCAAATAATCAAACTGCCGGGCGTTCAATAACTAATCTGGCTTAATTCGAATCGTTACTGTGATGAAAGGAAGGGGATAGTGCTTTTTCTGTTGTTTGCAATATATTAAAATAAAAAACCGTGCTTGATTATAGGATCATTTGACACAACGAAAGTTTGGCGAAGAAAAGCTTACTTTTTACAACTTTTCTTCAGGCCCGTGCATCTATGCTGAACTAATTAAAAGATGCAGGCAAGTGAAAACGTCCTCTTGAAGATGCAGAGTGGGGAAAACAAATTACAGTCATCTGATCAGCGTCCTCGGGGAAAATAGAGGGCTCTAGGCCAGGGAATTATATGCGGGTGGTTGGCTTGTTAGTTTTGCGCTATGGCAACTTCGGGGTTTGTATGAAGTTCTTGTGCGTGCGCAGGACTGGTTCGAGCATCTCGAATGCTTCCAGCTGGGGCTTAGTCAAAGATGCTGTTCAAATGGTTTTGGATAGTTTAAAGGAAACTGTAAATCACTTGGGCGACCTCTCTGGCATCTACAGCGTGGTTTGTCTACTATTTGCGTGAGAATAGGGCTTTTCGTGTTATCTACTTCGTCCATGTGAGAAATTCCGGTGCTTGTGTTTGGGGGCGTGGGAGGGAGCTCAAGCGCAGACGAGGTGATTAGGTATGCCGGCTCGGACGGTGGCGGGGGACTGGTAATGGGATAAGAAAACGAGGTTGAAGACTCGGCACCTTTTCTTCACTATAAGCAATCTGACGCACTTGAGCGATCACGGTACGCTGAAAGCCGTGGCTCAGAAGGTTGCCAACTGATGGGATAACTCGGACTATGTGATTATTCCGATGTATGTTGGTGTGGAGTGGCCACCAACCGGTGAACTGAGAGTCAGACTGCAATGCCTCCTTCTAATTGTAGCCTTTATGACAATCTTGCCTCGTGGGATCCGAGCCCGATCTGGCAGCACGCCTAAAGGGCTAGTCTGGCCGCGCCAGCTATCTGCGCCTCATCCCGCCTCCGGTCTTCTTGACTTGGTCATAGCACAGGGTCCTGGTGGGCGCTCTTCGAAGCCATGTAAGGCAACTTTAACCCTGCAGATCACTCGTTCTCCCAACCACTTCAAATATTAAGATATCTGTAAAATCACCACGCTTGGCGTCAGTTCTCTTCCAGTTGAAATTTGCTGGATTTACCTGAGGTTTGTTTTCCCTGGGATTCATAAAGTCCCTCATCTGAGCTACTCCGGACAGGTCTCCGTTTGCTCTTTAGCATTTAATCCAATTTACTCGGTGGAGAATACCAGTTTCAACGGTTGCCCTTACAATTGAAGCCATCATCTAATTTGAAAACTCTCAGTAGGTCTGATCAATGCGCTAATGCCCGCCTCTTCCCCTTGTATTCTTCTCAATAATCCAACGGTCAGGCCCGCCGTGTGTAAGAATATAGATGAGAAGGAGCCGCATCACCCCTCCCCTCCGCCCCTCCCTATTGGCGGATAAAAATGAATCAGTGAAAGCCGCGGCGCCTGACTAAAGCTTTGCCGGTTCGCAAGATCGCTCCCGCCTTTTGGAGGGCCTTATGATTTACTGCAGGAAGGCGGCTACTTTTGACAACGGGAGAGTACTTCTAAGGAAGCAGAGCTAGGGAGTGAGCAGTTGCAACTCCCTATCTCACGCTCTCTCTCTCTCTCTCCTTGTGTCGGCAGTCCTTCCAGACCGGAAGCCTGTCCTGTCCATAAGGACCGCACACAGACTGAGGAAGTTGTTTTTTGTCGTTTTGCTGTGTGCGCGTGGCCGTGTTGTCTCAAAGCGCCGACCCCGCCTGCAGGCTTGTTCAGTGCAGTTCCCCGCCCTCTCCGTTTGCATTGGAAACTTCAACCGAAAGACACCGGTTTTCATTTTTTGTCCCGGACAAAAAACGGAGCAACAAACTTCATTGAAAGTTCAGTCGTCCCCATTCACTAGCATAATTCTATGCTAGTTCTAGGTTCATGTGAATGCTAACAACTATATCTTTCATAAGGTTAAGGCTCACCACCAGGGGATCACTTGCAAAATTTATAAGTTGATGGTTAGGGCTGTGTTTTTCAGAAGAGCATTTTTGAGTATGCCTTTCTAGGCCTAGTTCACTTTGAGTCTTCCATCTTCTTACCTACGATGATGACATTCTGAATCCTGTCGTATAAGTTCTTCAACAAACATGTGGGAGGTTGTGTTTAGCTAAATTGTCTACGGACAGAAACTCACTTTCTTCTTCTGCCATCAACCTGGAATTTTCGAAGGCGCTCGCATGGCGGCAAGCAAGCAGCAGTGGAAAACCCCTACCTAGAAAGGCATGGAAGGTTACCGTGGTTATTTACACCATCATTAAGCCGACAGGACTCAGGATTTGAAATTGAATCCGGTAGCCAATAGGCAATTCATTTAAACGCTCTCATACTCGGCCCCCGAAAGGCGTCCTGTCGCTCAGCCTAGGATATGACTCGGACTGTCTGCTGAACCCAAACAGCCCGGAAATGATTATTCTAATTATACTTATCACTCCGTACTAAACGTAGACTTGAGCCAAATTCCAGGAGTTATGAAAAGGGTTAAGGCTAGCATATGGAATAGGTGTCCCCGAGAATTTAGCGCAATGCTACCGGTCATGAGGGGAGGAGGTATCTATGTCCGTGTTGAAACCATTCAGCTGTTTCGATAAGTCCTCTACAGCAGCGACTGCTTGCAGTCAGGTGGGTCCTCCGATGAGGGTGTTAAACGGGATATTCTAGGCAAATGTAACACGCCCAATGTAATGTCACTTCTGATTGGCTCGTATCATTCCTGACCGCAGCCACTCGTAGTTCAGACGGCAAAGCGTTAGATGACCCATCGGACCCAGGTTCAGACTTGGACTGAAGTACGACCGGAGGAATGATAATTGCAACTTAGTGCCGAGCTGCTATTTTGGTCATCATACTTCCCGCAATGTTTCCTCAAGACATTTTCCCAACCGTTGCATGAGCAAATGTGTTACAGCAATTCCGTACCAGAAGTTATGGCAAAGAATGGCTTTCTTCGTTGACTTTGCCGGGTATGGAAAAGAATGGCGGTCAAAATATTCCGTTTATAAAAGTCCAGCATTTGGGGTACTGACAGTTAACGTACTGTTGCAAAAGATCTTTCTAGATATAAGATGTTTTAAATTAATTGTTCGTCTTTCAGTCGATACTTCCTATCGAAAACGTGAATATCTATCTTGTACCACATTACCGCACTAAACTCTACAGTTTGGAGGATCGCGCACAACGTGTAAGCCCAATACTGATCAGAAAATCCCATAAATATGTCAATTTGAATGAAACCTAGCGACTACATGGGGGTGATGAATCAACACTGCCTTTTGGTCCTTTAAGACGGGATGCAGAAAACCTGGACATTCCCACGTGTCGCAACGAAAACCGTCTCCTGCTCGAAATTCGCTACCGAACGTTCGCATAGGTGGTGGTGCACACCGGAAGCGTGTAGCGCTGCTTGCGTATAGTACTAATTAAAGACTAGTTATACCACAAAGTTACTTGGTTCAGGGGAAGGCTAGCAAACAAGAGGAAAACCAGAAGTGGGCATGCACTTTAACGTACTTGCTCATAATCGCTCCCACTGTAGCGTTCAAAAGCCACACCAGCCTACTCTCCCTCAATTTCCCAGCACATGGCTCTCCCCCTTCTCTCACTTTCTTCCAGAGCAGCGTATGGCATACCAGAGGGAGAGAGATTTATGTGCATTGGTTTGGCTTGCAATAGAAAAGTGTGCGGTGGTAGGGGGTGGTTTAACAGCGAAGTGGGCGTGTACGGTACAAAGTAAGAAACTGGGAGCGACAAGGCAGTGCAGGATGAGCGAGGTTGTGGGGAGATGGGTTGCAGGGCAGTTAGTGGGGGTGTGTTGAGCAACTGAGCGTCGAGGGAGGGCATGGTAATTATTTGGAATGCTAACGAGCGGGCGGGAGATGTGTGAATGTAACTGAATTTGCATACTCTGTCCGGTTTTTCCTGCGCACTTCTCTTGTGAGGCAATACATAAATCTGCACTTCAGTTGCCCTTCAGTGGCCTTCTCGACCCTGTGGCTTTGCGCTTGGTTCGAGTGGTCACAGCCGAAAAACGCTGCATGAATTTTGCCGAGAACACTAAATTACAATGGGGTTTACGAGTATAGACATCAGAACATTACCTACAAAGACAAGGGAGACTGAAATGTCTATTTCTGGCTTATCAGCCGTTATCAGCCAGTCATACCCAACCCGAGGCTTGAACTCGCAACCTGTTGATCAGAAGCCCAACGCTCTAACCACTGATCCACGGGCTCGTTGTGTTGTCGGGTTCCATCGGGAGTAGAAACACTGGTTGACAGGCGCTCACCGATCGCATACGGAACTCAAAAGTCCCGTTCTGCCTTGGGGCTCTCTCGCTATAGTCCCGCCAGCAGTCACACAGCGGGGTTTCACCGGATTCGGTTAGAGGTGCCAAAAGTTCAGGTTTGCCGCATTCAAATTAAACTTTACTTGGACATTGATCTTTACTTTTATGGTCACTTAAGAGTATTTGCTAGTTTCAGACGCACGTGGACGAAGGACCGGAAGGCGTCTCCTTTCGATGAAAGTTATTATTTCAGATTAGTTGTGCTTGTTTAGTCAAGATGTACCAGAAGCGCTCGTTTTTAAGTGTCACGGTACCAAGTGGACAGCATATTTTTTAACTTCCCAGGAGATGAGTAGAGACTGACACTGCTTGCGTTCATTATCGATAATCATTGAAACTATGTAACTTTTAAGAAAGATGTAAGGGAGAGCAAGGAGTTATCGTGACCACACCAGCAAACACTCTGGATATCGTTGATCAGGTATAAAAAGTACAGTAGATTTCCGATCCAACCAAAATTCTGAAATTTTTTTTCTATTCGATTACATTACTTAATTTGGATGGTAATATTACTTATCGTGTGGTCGAATCCCAAAATTCTTCAGCCATTTCCGGCTTTTGGATGAGCTGCTTTCTGACAGCCTGCACGAAGCAAGCTCTTTAACAAATGAATACTAAGGTTGTATACATTTTTCTTAATGATTTTATACTTGGAACACGAGTATCTTTCGTTTTTAAAAAGTTTCGAATTATGAGCTTTTTAAGACAAGGAAATGCTTATTCATAATACATCTTATCCGTCAATCTATATGTGTACAGCATTATTTAAATCATTCACAAACTTTTTCGAAAACTCTGTGACGCCTACCTCACAGCGTAGAGAAATGTGTAATTTTCCTTAGATGGAATTTACGCAACATGCAGTTTGGAAACCTTTACTGCAAGTGTAACAGGATATAGCATTCAAAATAATTCGGTAATTTAGTTACTTTAAAACGGAAATGTACCCCTATTTCAAGAATCAAATTTGAAGAAGGCGTAACTTTCTATCAAACTAATACAAAAAAGAATATTTTTATTTATTAGGGCCTGAACAACCAATGAGAAAATTTCAAACCAGGTAACTAGCAGTTTTTTTACATAGTATGCTTTTGCTGGCGGTAAGAAAGATGCTTTCCAAAGGCCGGCATCCTACTATGGCTTAAATATCTTTGGATAAGGCTGCACGATAGGCAACACTAAAACCCTACTTAAATAATTTTTGAATCCCTAAAACATTTCCGGAGATAGAACCTCTATCATGCATAACAACTAGCGAGGTATACACTGTGTTTCCTAACAAATGCAAAATGACGAAATTTACGAGATTGATAATCACTCACAAAACGGCATCAATGCATGTACCAAAGCTTCGAAATATTAATGAACAACCTCAAGAGAATTTCAAACTTAAAGTAAAAGGGGAAAAGGAATATTATTTTGTTGCGAAATACTAAATTTTCAAAAAGTGGCAAGTTTTGAAAACGTAAAACGTCTCTGTAAATTCGACGAATAAATTCAGATTAAATTGTAAGGTGATTGCGTAAGCATACCATTCTGTGAATATTAAGAGAACTAATCTTTTATCAAATTCCTTTGTTGATATTTCTGGTATTGGATTGCAATAAGTTTCAGCTCATCTTTGAAATTCAGATTAATATTTCATGATTTTCACTGTTTTCGATCGATTGGAGGTTAATTTAGGTCCTCTTCTATGAAAAAGTGCAAAATACGATAGTTCGTAAAATCACCTACTGAGGTAGCGAGCTTATGGATGGTCCTTCTAATGGAGATGGATGTTTTCGTCATATTTTTAGGTTCAGCAAAAGATAAAAGCTCATTGCCAAGAAAAATGAAAGTTCACAACAAGAGGCGACAAGTAGTATGTTTAAGATCAATTCAAAAACGAGTTTTGCTAAATTATCCGTTTAAAAAGCGCATAAATTGGGTACTCCGCTGACGAATATATGCGGAATTAACCTTTTTGCAAATTAAAATCAAGATGCAAATGAGGAAGATTTATCGATTTGTGACTTCCATGAAAATAAGGGATGCATTTTCTACTAAAGATGAACAAATTCACTTTGCGCTTTATATTGGAGCGTTTTTTGCCGCATTTGTTTATTTTAATGGCCCGTTCTAAGACTGCCAATATGAAACAGAATATAAGATTATGCATTGAGATTTTACAAAACTTGTCTATCTTCTGTCCATTCGTTTCTAAATTCCGGATAAGTGGAAATTATATTATACAAAAAGTAACTTATCGAATACTTCCAAGTTACTTTAGATGACTATTTAGTCTATCTCCACATATCTTCTACATACTTTGCGAACGGTCTTCATTTTGCATTAAGTAAAACAAAAATACCGGTAATGAAGTTTTTTCCAGCATTTTGGGAAAAAACGTCAGCAGTGTACACAAAATAATTTAAAAGCTGAATTCCTTTCTTTTTTCTGGATACCAATGCGATTCCTTACATTTGGCTGCACCTGATTTTCATTTACATAAGGCCATATTTTTCAGTTCAAGAAGAGCTTTTTTAAACGTTCCCTACTTATATTAATGTTCTTTTATATTAAAATATGCAAAACGATTAACTTTGATCGGTGATATTAAATAAAATAGGATATTTCTTGAATGTCTGTCAATCTCCGATTTCACCCAAATCCTGCCTTTCTTATTCAAGGTATAAGAATGAATCTGTAGTGTTCTTTAGTGAAAGGCTTTCTGAGCCTCAAATCCGCTCAAGAAACCAAAATAATAAGACCAAATATACGCTAAATTAATCAAGCAATTTTCGATCACACATTGCATGAGTTAGGTCACGTACCGTATGGGAGTATATTGTTGAGAAAGTTAGCCTCGGAAAGGGGATGCATGATCAAGTGTACGACATCATGCACACTCGTTCCCATTGTGCGGAGAAGCGAAAAGAATAATTCTAATCAATTGTGGACTTCGCAATTTCCAGGCAGAGGGGTTGATCACGAGTTGATTGGTTTAGACTCCTGGAAGAGCCCATCCATTAGACCGATTAGGAAATTTGTTGAAATTTCGCTAAGAATTCGTGCACAGCACAGGTTCAAATATCAATAAGTGTAAAAGCGACTTAGTTAGGCTCTGTATTCAAGGCTATTTTGCATCGACTGTAACCGTCGAAACGGAGACCTCCATAATTCCGCGTTTATGCAGACTTGAAAGGAAAGTTCCCTGCAAAGAGGAAGAGAAGGTTTCTAAGAGCATTCGTGAGGGGTCAAATAGCTACTCTGAGACCGACAATATACATTTCACTTAATGCATTCGAAGTGGACACATGAGGTGATTGTGAAAATTCTGATTTAAAACGCAGTTAACGCTGTGTCAATGTGTTTTCCCGCACTGAAGGAGTATGTTAGAATCGACATCCGACTATCTGGAATCGTCGCTCGGCTGAGTTCACGTAGCAAAATTAAATTTTTGTAACAATCAGTTCTAGAGTTCTATTTTGCGAATTAATTCAAATGAAGAACAGAAGGAGTAGGGGAACAAGGAACCTCGATCTCCCCTAAACTATGCAGACTTTGCTTAAGATTCTCGCTCCTGCTGGCTTCACCATCAGCAGACGGTAAATGTTTGTCCAGTTTTCAGCTCTATTGGTTTAAGTCCTTAATAAGTCAGCGTTGGATGAGGATGAGTGCTGGTGGATGCGTAGCTTAACAGACTGACCTCCCCCTAAAGCTGGGCTTTTATGCCGTTTCTTGTGGTCAGGCCTCATGTCATCACAATGTGTAAAAGCTCTCCTGTATAATTTTTTGTTTATTCGGTGCAAGGGTAATTTTTTCATTACTCCTTGCTGATGGACGTAAAAATAAACAGTCAAAAGTTGCCCATTTGCTTAGCCCTTTTAGTCTACAGCCTGAAAGCAAACCGTGATAAGTGCTATTCTTTTCCGCAGTGGAAAACGAAGAGGTGTTGTTTTCTAATTATCATCGTGTTCATTGGAGCAGACGTTCTTTCAAACACTAAGAATTTCATTTTTTCGAAAGATCATCAATGACTAGAACTTCAATAGATTTAAGCACTGGTGGAAGATGATCAAAAGGTACGTAAAAAAGTTTAACATTGCCGGCAAAGGCAGGGGAGACTGGAATGGCCATTTCTGGCTTATTAGCCAGAAACCACGAAGTTGATAAGAGGTCCTGGTTTACATTGGGAATATTCCTCTGCTTGTCATACTGGCCACTGTGCGGTTGCTGAAAGGGCTGGACAGTGAGCCCCAAGGCAGAACGGGACGAGGGAGGGAGTTCCGTAAGGGATCGGTGAGCGTTCGTCAACGAACTTAAAGAGTCGCTGATGCGAAAGCGGGCTGGGAACGACAACTCGAAATTGAATCTATCGATCTGTGTGTAAAAGGTATTCTGACCATATCTTCTGCTGCGCTATCGTTTAATGATAGTCCACTCGTTTGTCCGCTACCGTTGCAGTCGCCATGCTCCCACATTTAAACGAAATGAAGCCTTTTTCCTAGCCGAAAGATTGGCCAACTATACATACCATAAATATTTCCTGTTTGAGGTGAACCTTTCTATAAAAAGTTCACATAAAGCTTTAATTAGGCATTCCGGCAATTTTAAGCTGTTTTCCCGCAAACTGCCTGCTACTTTACTCGTTCCTTATTGAAACTAAAAACAGGTATTCCGCTTTTGCGCGATATCTAATTTGGTCGCGAAAAACCTGGTATCTAAGTGACTTCCTCCTCTCGTGTTGGCGCCATGACAGGCAGCCGCCCTCAGCGCAAGATATTAACGTTGGGGTTGGCACAGAATCTACCGCTCCCATCCCCCCCCCCTCCCGTCGTCCTCAGTTTATAAACTCACCGGCGTGTTAAGTTCACATAAATATTTTGCTGACAGATAAAGCCAACTATCTTCAGAAGTAAAATTCGGTTAAGTTTTTCTGGCTTTCCAAAAGGCGAAAAGATTGTTGGGTAAAAGTGCGAACGATATACTTACAAAAATGAATCTGTAGATAATGTCAAAATCGCTCATTGCTATTTTATATAGTTAAATTAATCATCCAAGGCACTTTAGGGAAGAGGATTTAACCCGCAAACAGTTCTGATCCGGTAATCTTCAGGCGCATGACATCTATTTTAGTGCAAATTCAAATTCTACGAAACACTGTATTATCGGAACATGGTGCTGTATCGTGCGTCTTAACAATGAAACACTAGATCGTACGAATAGTAACTCTTGTGTCACGCTGTATGTGCACGGATATTCCGGCTTTCGGATTTGCATTTAATTAATTGAGCTCAATATTCAGACATGCATTTGATATATCAAGGTTACTCTGGGAAACTGATCTAGGTTATTTTGGTCAAATGGTTCCAATATGCAAGTCACTGATATTTCCTGAGCAATGCCCGCTAATGCACGGCGATTATGGAGTCCGAAAAGGTTATTCTTGGAAGACGCAAATGCAGTATTTGATGTATTTCATGAAATATTAACTTAAATTTTGAATAAGACCATGTTTAGAAGGCATAACTCGGAATAGATTATAATATCGATTAATATTCATGATATTTCGTTTGCGATAGGATGTCGGCTTTTGAATGCACGTATTTGCGGCCGCCTATAAAAGTTACTCTCGCTCGCGAATGCCTACTAAAGTAGCATAATTTTCTCTATTGATTTTTGATTCCATTATGAACCCAAATAAATTTTATAGAAAGCATACTCAAAGAAATTATTTCTTCTGTTCTTTTGTTGTAAATCCTGTCTTTTTTGCATTTATTAATCCAAGAATGGGCTTATTTGAGTTTTAAAAATCCACTATTATGTGATTTTAAGGACAGCGGGATGTTTATTCAGGTACAATTGTATCTCTATGTTGACTATTGCTCTTTCTGAATTTTACGACGTTGCCTATATGGTAGCTTTTTTAAAGCATAAACGAATGTTTAATTTGTATTAATTGGAATGTGCAAAACTTGTAATTTCGAAGCCCTAGACGCAAGTGTATCGGCTGGTCAGGTTCTAAATTATTCACGAATTTAAAAAAATTTAAACTGGCACTGTTTCTTCAAGTGTCTCCACGTTCATACACTCAAATTCTGACGATATTCAGGCAGAGGGAAGAACTCATTTTTGCAAAAACCGCTACAAACCTTGGTTTCACTATTGCGTAGCCCCAAAGTAACACCATTCTGTGTGGCATTCGTAAATACGACGAAAAATAACTCAGGAAATGAACTGAAAAGGTCATCTTGATATCACGTGGTTCAGTCTGCCACGGTTACCTTGGATCAATAGGATTGCCTTAAACAAATTTCAAAACAATGCACACATTGCTTAAGAAGTGTACTTGATAACCCAATGATAACGTCTAATTTTTCATTCACCGAATCCCTCCTGAACAGAGCAAGTGTGTCACTCCTCGCTTATTAAAAGAGTAAATTCTTAATTGTCTTGTCCTCTGTGATACCCTTAGTTATCTATTCCACGTCATTCAGTAAAACAGGACAAACATTCAGTCTTTATATGCACAAATATTTTTTGAGTGAAGAAACTACAAAACATTCTATAAGAGCCTATTCGCTATTTGCAAAAATTCTATAATTTAAGGGCTGCCTTGTGTACAACAACAACCACGGTTCTTGTCTTCAGATCGTCAGTGGTGTGCACTCATATGCGCGTTACATTTATGATTTTTAGGAAAAAAAACCAAAGAAGGAGCTGGTAGGAGATTCTTTCGAGGGCCCTAGAGAGCTGGTGAACCGTACGCCATCTTTTTGAAAAAATGTACTTAACTTCAGCTCCTCAGTGGGCAGCCAAAGTGTTTCAGCATGTCTGGCGTTCACGTACGACTGGCTCAGTAAAGACAAAGTGCCAATTCACTAGCTAGGGGGGAGCAAGGCGCTCCATATGAAATTTTTTGGAGTCCTAGATGCATTTGCAGATATAGTTATTATTTTCTTAATTTACTATGTGCACACTTTGTGTGTGTTAATTCTCACTGAGGCAAGGGAATTCTTTTCTGTCGAAGGCATGTGACCCACTTTACCTAGACTGGTATGCTGGGCTAAACGCTACCTTTCAGATTGCGCATAGTTCACTTCGGTGAAAAGCATATCCTTCGGTATGGTTTGATCCGTGCTGTATGGGCCAGGTCGTGTGCGTGGTGCGCGCGCAGTCGCAGTTGCAACTGTCTCTGATGAGGGGTTCGAGAGAGAATCCGAAACGTCAGGCCGATAAACATCCTGGTCCAGTGATCACCTCTTCTTCTTGTGTGCCGACACTTTGCAATGCATAAATCTTTTGAAGATAATTGTCAGCCCAAAACAGTATCTGAAAGCGAAAAATAGGTATCAGCTGAAAAGCAAGACAATGTCTATGTACGTTGCCAGTTCGGTTCTTTAACTCTGGGCTTCTATTGCCCTTTTAAAGCACCACGGTCCTTGGCTGCGATTGAAAAACTGACAGCAGAGGCATGCAACAGACAAACCACCTCATCTTTTTTGAACACAACAGTGTTCATTGTTTAGAAGAAGCTTGAAATAGTTGAATTTGGCGGCAGACGCAGAGATAAATGAATTACTTTTTACCTGAAAAAAATTTTAAAAACTGTTTAAGAAAATTGTGCAAGCATACGGAAGTCAATCCGCTGAGAAGTATATCCTAGCTCCAATATTTCTCTTTTCGATTTTGTAATTTCAAGCGTAAACACCACGGAATGCTACAAGATCTCGTAGTCATGCCGCCATGAAACCATCTAGTGTATATTTGTACCTTATGCCGGTAACTTCGATTGGCGTTGTTTCGTAAAACTTGGATTTGAAATCCCTAAGACATCAAATGAATGCTACAGAGGTACCAGATTCCGAATTATATCCCCACTCGTGATCGACAGGGCGTGAGATCATGGTTCAGTTGGCGGATTGTCTGATTCAAAAGCAGATTAAGGCATGTATGCAGTTCTAACCTGCGTGGCTGAGAGTTGACTTATGATAACTGTAAATCAGTCAAAACGTGGTCATTCAATTCTCACCTGTGCTTCCCCGCAGTTCTCATCGATTTTTATGAAATATTACTCTGCCTTAAAAGTATGCGAGTTAGTGAAAATTCTTCCGTTCACACGCGGTTTCCCGAACCAATGTGCCACGGGGGATTCTCGTTTGGTCTACAATCGAAATACACTTGGCTACTATGAGCCTGTCGCACATGGTATGGCCGTGATATTATGCAAAGATTTCACATTCACTCAAGCACGCGTGGCGTGAAAGTCAGTTTACATATTTCACCTACCTTGTTTATCGGTCTTCAAGTCATGCTATGAAGAATTTCACAAGAGGTATTGGGGCAAGGATGGTGTCTTACGGAGGGCAGCAATCCGCTCATCAGAGGGACCATATGAAGGACTGTTTGTTTGCTGTGTTGAACACCTGACGTTGTATTCATACCCTTTTCAAGGCAATCGACAGACGCAACGTTGTTTTCAGCTCGCAGGTCCACGGCTGCCTACTAGTTTCGCAGCTATTAATGTTATTTACGACTGGCAGCGAGTTATTACTTTGTTCTTTCGGATGCTGCCTAGAAACACTTTGAACTAGATACATTCTTCCTCTCGCTCTCTCTCTCTCTCTCTCCCCCCCTTTGTGGCCTCAGGGAGGATTTTGTTTACAGCTCGCGGCGGACTTCCCATTCACGTCTGTTAAATTAAGGGTTATTTGGATTTTCCGAAGCTAGTAGCCACATCATTGCAGGAAATGTTTAACTTAGGAAGTTATTCCTTTTGTATTTTACCTTCAATAATATTTTAGATAGAAACAGCCTTTGAAATAAAAATTTAGTGGATTTTTCATGTTCTAACTAAATGGGAATGTAAAAGATATTATCTGCGGGCAGTTTTATTCTACATTCATTTGGCTGCCTTTAGTTTGATGATAAAAAAAGAAGTAAAACATGAGGATGCTGCTGCGACTGATTATGATGATGATGATGGTGGTGGTGGTGGTGGTGGTGGTGGTGGTGGTGGTGGTGGTGGTGGTGGTGGTGGTCGTGGTGGTGGTGGTGGTGGTGGTGGTGGTGGTGGTGGGGGTATAGAGGGGGGACTAGTTTGGAGTACCACCGCACAGCGAGCGTCTGGTCATTCCATTCGTCTCGTACAGGTGGTGAATGCTCCCGTGGCAGCCTCTAGCTGGTACCCAACTCTCACCTGTGGCTCCTCGAAGTTGGCGGCCACACCCCAGAAAACAGTCATGACAGGCGGGCTCAACCAGGTGAGGGTTTCCGGTGTTGTGGGCGTCCATACCCGGCATATCAGACTCCCGAACTTTCCACCACCCCCCCGTAGGCGGCCCAGGCTAACTTGGGTCACTCTTCCACTAAAACAAAACGTAGACCCATAGTGTAGTTTGGCAGTCGTCTGGGATGTCCAAGCAGCCCTATTTAAGGACAGCACTGCTTGCCTCCTCGCTTAGAAAGGAACTAGAAAAGGTACCCTAAACAAATGCTGGGTATCACGTCTTCTGAAACCAGCCGTGGCTCACAGATCACAAAATATGCGGTCGTAAATCTCAAACCAAAACAACAATACCACCGTCCACATACCCCACGCCATAATCTCCAGGCTGCTCGGGTGAGTCCGTTCATACTAGCAGTCTGGAATGTTCGTTTACTTTAAGACAAGCCGCGGAGCGACCGACTGGATCGGAGGACGGCACTAGTTGCTCGGGAATTGGCGCAATACAAGGTGGACATTGCTGCTCTCAGCGAAAGCCGATTCTCTGAGCAGGGTCAGCTGGAGGAGGTGGGTGCCGGGTACACCTTCTTCCGGAGCGGCCGGCCAAAGGCAGAGCGACGAGACACTGGTGTCGCCTTTGCCATCCGGAAGGACATCATGGGACGTCTGCACTGTCTACCGCAGGGTATCAATGATCACCTGATAAGCCTCCACCTGCCACTTCATGGAGACAAGTTCGCCACCATTATCAGCGCCTACTCGCCCTCAATGACGACCTCTGATGCGGCGAATTGCAAGATCTATGGGGGCCTGCACGCCCTCCTGGCGACTGTACCGAAGGCGGACAAGTTAATTGTCCTTGGTGACTTCAACGCCCGCGTTGGGACGGACCACGCAGCTTTCCTGGACTGCTGGGTCCCCACGGTCTCGGTAGCTATAACGATAACAGCCTCCTTCTTCTGCGAACGTGTGCTGACCAACATCTTCTTCCGCCTACCGACGCGGGAGAAGGCCACGTGGATGCACCCTCAGTCACTGCGCTGGCAGCTGCTGGACTATGTTCTCGTCCGGAGGCGAGATCGACAGGACGTGCTGGTAACCAAGGTGATCCACGATGCCGATGGTTGGACAGATCACCGCCTCGTCATCTCCCAAATGAGGCTCCGACTGCAACCCCGACGAAGACCCCAAGGTAAGCGGCCACCAGGTAAGTTAAATACTCTTTTGTTAAATTTGCCTGCTCACTGTTTTGATTTCAGCAACCAAATAACCGAGAAACTGAAGGACCTGCATGCTCCAGCTGATAATGCTACCGTGGAGACACGATGGTGCAAACTGCGAAATGTCATCCTGTCCATCACCCTCGAAGTCCTCGGACTCGCACGCCGTTAACACCAGGACTGGTTTGACGACAATGACGCCGACATCAGCAACTTACTCGCGGAGAAGAATGGACTACACAAAGCCTTCATGGACATTCGGACTGACGCCACCAAAGCAGCCTTCTTCAGATGCAGGCGCCTTGTACAGCAACGGCTGCGGGAGATGCAGGATGCCTGGATGATCTGAAAGGCTGAGGAAATCCAGGGGTAATGGACCGCAATGAAATGAAAATGTTTTTCAAAGCCATCAAGGCCATCTACAGCCCGTAAATCAAGGGGTCCGCACCGCTGCTTAGCTCTGACGGCACAGCACTGGCTTCCGATGACACTGCCGAACAACCGACATGATCTTTGCCGCCGCCAGCTACAAGAGAAGCGCCAGGAGATGCGAACTCACCTTTACACTACTTTCGTGGATTTGATGAAAACCTTTGACACAGTGAATCGCGATGAACTGTGGAAATTCATGCAGAAATTCGGCTGTCCTGAGCGGTTTACGCCCACGGTGCGTTAACTTCATGACGGGATGACGGCACGTGTCACTGACAACGGGACCGTATCCGAAGCATCCGCAGTGACCAACGGAGTCAAGCAGGGCTGCGTACTGGCCCCCACCCTGTTCACTCTCGTGTTCTATGCTATGCCGATGAATGCCTACCATGATGAACGCACTGGGATCCGCATCGTCTACAGAACTGACGGGCACCTTCTCAATAGTTGGCGTATGCAAGCCACAACACGCGGGTCTACTGGTACAGAACATGACTTGCTCTTCGCGGACGACTGCGCCCTTAACACCGTGACTGAGGAGGACATGCATAGGAGCACGGACCTCTTCGCCGCAGGCTGCGCCAATTTTTGATTAACAATCAGTACAGCCAAAATGGTTGTCATGCCCCAGCCGCCACCCAGTGCGGAATACAATGCTCCCCGAATTAATGTCAACGGCGTTCAACTGAAAAATGGGGAAACCGTTGCTTATCTGGGAAGCACGCTGTCACGCAACACGAGCATCGATGACGAGGTTGCTCAACGGATCTCCAAAGCCAGTCAAGCATTTGGTCAGCTGCAGGCCTCCGTGTGGAATTGCCCCGGTATTCACCTGAACACCAAACTGAAGATGTACAAAGCCGTTGTCGTAACGACACTCCTTTATTGAGTGACGACCTGGACCGTCTGCTCGGTGCTTTGGCTTTGACGCTGATCGCCCACACACTCACAAGTATCGTCCCTGCAGTCTTCTTAACGGAAGAGGAGTAATGATGAAGGGCTGTGCCAGCTGTTGAGCCACCTTGATGCACAACAGGGGGTCAGATCAGGATGCGGAAGATGCTATTCGGGTTGACATCCCATAGCAAATTCCGAACATGGTTGTGGTGGCACGTGTAGGTGCAGGTTCACGCTGCACCAGCCACTTATGCCATTTACGGTACTCCCACTCCGTAGGATGTGATTCAGGCGTGGTGGCATGGTCAACGGCTCTCAAGCTGCGCCAGCCACCTGCGCCCGACCCCACCTCTGGTCTTCTTGACTCTGTCATGACACCGGGTCCAGGTGGGGAGGAGGAGAGAGTGCGGTAGCTGCAGTGCACGTCTACGATCACTCAAAACTAATCCATGCACAAGTCACCGTTGCTGCACCACCATGCTGTAAAGCAACCGGTGGACATCGTCGGATTACTACGGTCGAACAACCTACTCCCAGCCTAGACATCTCTCCTCGGGAGCCGGTATTCGAACGTTGACGTTCATCTCGTGCACCCGCAGTGACCTTCGTTGTCGCCCTGGCCGCTTATCTTGTTTTGCCCGTTTGGCTGCCTAACTTTGAGGTAAGAGTGCGCTGCACCTTCGATGGATCTGGGGTGACTACGTGTACGCTACTTGGTTTGGTTCCCGGTTGGCCTAGGTTCGCACCAGTTTGCTCGTTGAGCTGTCCCCAGAGGGCTTTATAGGTTGCCGGAAGATCTACACAACAGAGTACCGATTGCTGCCCTGTCTACTTGGTTTTCCCTTCACCTAAGATTTTGACCTTCTAGAAGAAGAAAAGAAGAAGAAGAAGAAGAAGAAGAAGAAGAAGAAGAAAGGGCAAGGATTACTTATATGGCCCTTCGACAAGACATAGTGATAGCAATGCCAGGCCTACGGCCTTGCGCATTATTCCCGGAAGGGTAAATTCGACCCTTTCATAACCCTAACATAAGCCCTAACGTAAACCTAGACCGTAGCCCTAATCTTAAACCGAGCCTTCTCTTAACCCGAACCCTACAATTAACACTTACCCTAACCTCAATCCTAACTTACCTTAACGCTAGCCGTAACCCTACACTTAACCCTAATATACCTTAACCCGAACCTTTAACCTAACCCTAGCCAAAAATATAATCCTATCTTCCTCCGAATGGCGCTTAATCCACCTGTATTGCTGGTGGTTGCTGTTCTCTTGTCCTGTTTAGGGGGCCGCATAAAACATCCTTACCGAAGAAAATTTGTTCACAGTCTTCGCAGTGTTCGGACACGTAAGACAACAGACCTATCATCCTCACTGACCTCGTATGTTCTTTACCATGACCTGGGACCTTATGCCGGTCTCTTCGTTGTATGTTTGCCGTTTCACCTTGTAGCAAGAGCGCCTCAGGTCTCCTGCTCTGACATTTTATTCCAGTCGGTGGGCGAGGACGATCTCCAGCTTCCTTAGGAGACTGTCATCCACCGTCTGGAGCCAACCACCTGAAATTTCATCATGAGCTCTAGGGTCCTTTGCTGCGACATAGGTTTTGTGTTGTTATCTTTGGTTTTTTATTGAATTGGGGCTCATTAAGCCTTTTTTTAACGAGCAAAACATCTCTAATCTCTTTTATTAAAGAAAGGAAGACATGGGAAAAATCGGATGTCTCTGGATATTTGAATAATTTCCTACGCCATTTAATATAACAGAGCAAATATATTGTTTGCATGCTTTGTGCTATAAAGGAGCATAAATATTTACAAGAAAATTTTCCAATCAATACCTTTTGGGACCAGAAAATTTGATATTTTGTCAATGAAAATGATGTGAATGCGATTGTAAAAAATCGCATTGTTTTCCAGAAAAAAAGAACGAATTCAGCTTTATAAACTATATTTTGGAAATTTATGCCGTTTTTTCACAAAATGCAGTAATGCACTTTATTGATAGTATTTTTTATGCCACCGAGCTTGAGTACTCGCGACTTGTTGTCACTTTCCTATTTTACGCCTTGCGCTTGTGGCATGAAAGCGCTTCCTGCCGGACATAAACGTTGAGCGCATGCGGAAATTGTCAGCTGAAGGTCTGTCGCGAGATTTTTGATCTAATATTTTCACTATTGACCAGATCTCTTTTTCTGGAAAATTAATAACAATAGAACAGTGTTTAGCATTAAGCAAGATGGACCAAGACAGGCCAAAATTAAGCAGTATGAAGATTCTATTCGTCGTACACCAAAAGCTTACCACTCGGCATCCCCCATGACTATTCCCAGAGAACATTTTTCAATGCATAATTAGACAAAGGAAAAAGTAAATCAGCCTCCATGAGCAAAATACTACGGAAAAGCCAGTTTTAAATAGGACACTGATCCGAGAATGTTTTTCATTTGTTCACGAGCATAGTTATCACAGTCACTCATTCTGAAACGGCATTAAATCGCGTGAGGAGTACTTATTTTCAGATAAGCCTCTGAAATCGGCCTTGATGGTCATTTATGGGAAGAACTGCTCGCAAGAACACACCGAGTAGACAGCAAGTTTTGAGAATTCTCGGCGCTTGCTGGTCATTAACTTCGGAGAGTGACCGAGCTGGCAGTTGATGCCGGAGGTCATAAATGGTAAGGTGTTCATCGACATGGTAACGAAGGCTTTCGCTTATAACGATATGCACCGAAATTGAATGGACACCGTAATGCTGCAGCATAATACTTCTGCTTATGGCACGGATATACAGTCAGTGACGGAGCTCGGAATATTTTAACCAAAATTCTGAAATGCTTTTCGACTAGGAAAAAGTTCTTAAGTGAGGTTGTAATTCTGATATTCAAGTGGCAGAAGCTCATACTATTTCAAGTACGGCAAGAAAACGGCTTTTGAATGCTCTTGCTTTTGGCCGCTTGTACAAACCACATTCAGTAAGAATAATTACTTAAGCTGATTGCGTTTTTCTAGTGAGGTACAACGCACTTATTAATTAAAATATACTTATATAGAGAGCCTGGATGAAAATATTCTTTCCTGTACGAAGTCGAAAACCAATTACATTTCCTTCAAATTTTATATTCGAAGAAAAGCTATCATTCAGTTTTGAAAAATTTCTAATTCTGAGATTTTTAAGACCTTGCAATTTCCATTCCAATGGCATCGGATCTGTCCATTTCTTGATGCCCATCACGAATTGTACAGCATAATCAACTTCCATTGCTAAATTTTATGAGCACTTTATGCTACTGACCTAGAGGAGTGTTGGCTATTCCTTGCACGGAAAGCATAAAACTTGCCGACTAAAAACC